>CANXYC011299720.1:0-11934 GCA_948193065.1 Aleurites moluccanus
TTGGAGCCAGCCATACATAGCCTGGTGTATTGAATTTTTTTATTTTATTTTATTTTATTTTTTACATATGTTACAATAGCATAAAGTAACCTTTACATTTGTCAAAATTTGATTGGAGTAAAATTTTCATACACATCTTCCATCTTTCTTTTGTTTCTTTAAGTATATAAAGACAAAAGAAAAGAAATTTTGACCACTTTTTCATATGGATGGCTGACCATAATGAAGGGTGTTGGCAAAAATAATTCATTTGTTGTTATAGAAATAATTATAAGACAAGAAAGAATACTTGTCACCTTTATAAGCTAACAACTCATTTATTCTAGACAATTCTAAAATTTTCCTACAAAAACTTGACAAAAGTGGATAGAAATTAATTAAGTTATATAAAAGGCAATAAATCAGAAAAAGAAGAAGAGAAGGAATGGAAATAGGCATAAAGGCCTCCAAAGAAATAAAGAAAGGAGAAGAAATAAAAAAGAAATAGAAGATTTGACTAAGTTAAAATTCTGTCACTTGGTGTCTATTGTGTTTAATTTTAATTTTTGAGTTACAAAATTACTGAAATTATGTGATTAAGAAAACATGATGATATATGAGATTATAATTAAAGAATTAAGGTTTTAATTGAAGGATATATATTGGGAATTTGATAGATTGAGTAAAGTTTGTTTTGTGACTAAATTGGAAATCCTGATCCTGTAGAAATAGTAAATTGTGGCTATTATTCCTAAATTTTAAAAACTGAATTTGAAGATGGTTAAAACATAAAAGTTTTAGATAAATGTGTTAACTAGATGTCTATAAAAGGAATTTGGAAAATTCTAAGTGAGGAAATAGTTCTTGAGTAAAAATTGTGACTGGCTTGGAATTAGGGTTATGGAAAAATGTTACTGTGTTTTTATTGTACATAATGATAGAGACAGAATTAGAAGATGTGTTCAAAATAAATATTTTAATTATGTCTTATATATAATCCAATAAAATTTTTTTGAAATTAGAATTGTGGTTTATGATATATTGGGTCATAAGTATAGACTGCCAGGAATGATTGTTTAACAGAATATAGGTTATAGAATTGTATTAATTTGAAGACCTTAAATTCTGAATTAGAGAAAGTTTTAAACATGAAAGATGATCATTTATGTGTGGTATAAATGACTATAAAATTTATTTGTAATTGGATGAGTACGGGATTTATTATAGACATAGAAATAGGGCATGTTTGGATAGAGAATTCAAGGCAATAATTTAATTTTGGAAATTCACTAATAATTGTACAGTAATCCAAAAATTCTAAAATTTGTATATGTTATAATTTTATATGTATATTTTCAATAGGAAAAGGAATTATAGTAATTGGTTAAGTATTTATTGAGTTATTAGAAAAAGAACAAAATTTGCCAGAATAAGATTTCAGGCAGAATGCAGGGTAGCAAGGCTGGTTATAGGCCTAAGTTTAAATTAATACCATAAATTGTATAGTAATTATTTTAATGTGAAATTTGGATATGTTATAACCTTATATGTTAAGTTTAATTAGGAATAAGAGTCGAATCAATTGGATAATTGTAGAGAGAGATATGAATAATGGAACACAGGCTGCCAGTAAGGTTCTTTGGAGGCAAAATCTTAGTAACTTGGGAATTTGAGGAATTTTCTCTAATATAATTATAAGTAATGAAATTTTATGTTAAATAGTATCTAAGTAGAAACTAATTGAATATGTAGAGTCAAGAATGAATGAAAGACAGTGATAAGTATGTGAGCAATGAACCAAGGAAATGGAATAAGAAACGGAAGGAATAAGTAAAGTGCAATAGGAAGTGCTCTATGAGGTGAGTAATGTATACATCATTATGCATACTCATATTTTAATTTGTTAACCCAATGAGTATGTTTTCTTCTTGATTAAATGCCACTTGTTATTGTTAATCATTCTTTGATCTTCCTAAAGATTGAAATTTATCCATATTTATTGATTGCTATTGATATTGAAATGCCTATTGTGTACTGATTGTTAAGTAAACCCATGAATTGAAAGCCATTGTACCGAAATGTTCTTATTGATAATTGAATTGATTGTTATTGGACTAATTGATATCTGGATGCCATTGTTGCTTATGGTATCCCTTGCTATTGACCCTGATATGGTTTGGCAGAGCTATCGATCCGACATGGTAGTAGGGAAATACTGTCGGCGATGTGCACATTATATTACTGATGCCCTAGCTAGGAGGGGCTATGGTCCTGGCCATAGGCTCTGATCAGCCTTATGCTTATTGATACTGATACGGATTACTGGAGACCTATATGATCCATACGGATTACTAGAGATTGTATGATTTCTTTTCATACAGTCCATCCCTTTATCTGTCTTTCCATATGATACCAAGCCTATGTGTATTCCCTGGCTATACTGTAACCTGATATTGATTTCAAATTTATATCTTATTGCTTACCATTGAGATCTTTATTATTATATGCTTTTATCTCATGTTTAATGATGTATGCATGCTCACTGAGTATTTTATACTCACCAAATTGTGGTTTCTAATTTTTATAGGGATGAGATAGAAAAAGCTGATTCCAAGTTAATTCCTTTTTTTGACTTGGAATGTCAAGTATATCAAGGTAGAATATTATTCACTAAAGGTTATAAGTGTCCACTCATAGAGCTCCATGATACTGAGTGTAATTAGATGATTGGGAACTATAATGATGTATGAACAGTGAAACATTTAATGTTACAGTGACATTAAAAATTGTAATGTGTAATGTATAATGATTGACAATGTCAATGATAATAAAGTGGTAAATACAGTGACAGAGGTAAATAATAAAAATGAAATTTTCATGTTTTGAAAAAGAAATTTAGAAGTGCCATGTGTGATTATTGATCTGTGAAGTTGAGGGTATAAGGATGGCAAATTATTGGGAGTGTAAAATATTTTTTAGTGCAGGCTGTGTAATTTTTGAGAGACCTGGTTTTGGGTTGAGATTAAGGTTAAAATTACAAAGGAAACTCTGGCAAAATTTCTGTAAAAATTTATAAGAAATAAATGGGATTTAAGTATTAATTAATGAATTAATATTGATTGAATGATTCATGAATGTACTATTTAATGGGTTCTACCGGTTTTTGGTGACCTTAAATCTATCCATGCCCTAGGACCGTCGCGGCCCAAAAGAGGGTCGTGACAAGTATGAATAGCTAAGACTAGTAAAAGCTAGTAAGAACTCTAAGAATAAAGAAGTAAAGCTCAAAGAGTTCAGAAAATGTGAAAAACAGAGTATTAACTACAACAATTTGATTTCACTTAAGATATGTGCTTTTCTTCTTGTTTGAACTTTAAATCTTCATCTATTTATAGCCTTCAATGAATGATGATTAAATGTGACCATTCTGGTTGCATTTAATGCAAGATTTGCCTCCAAAACATTTTCCAACAGCTATATTTAAAACATATCAGACTTGATGTTTACAGGCATAAAGATGAATCTTCACGGGCTTGAACCAAAATTCAGGGCCTTTGAATCTTCTGTGCCAATTTCAAAGTTTCAAATTATCCTCGAGCATGAAAGATATTCACTAGTGTGAAAGTCGTTGACAAGCGTAAGTAATTTTTCAAGGTCTTGAAAAGGCTTTCTGTGTCTCTAAGCCAAATCCATTTTTAAATACATCACGGTCGTGATGACAATCAACGATCGTGAAACTCATTCATGACTTTGAAGAAATATTCACGGGCTTGAAGATCTTTTTTGAGTAAATTTTTAATTTTGACTCGATCTTGTTCACGAGCCTTAAACATATTCACAGGCGAGAATCCCTGTTTTTAAACAAAAACTTAAACATAAGTTAAAGAATCATTTATAACTTAAATATATTAATTAACACTTTGTCTTGGTTAAAATTACATCCTCAAAATCATTATAGAGACAACAGTTACATTTTACTCAATCAGTGTCATTAATTAAACATATATAAGCAATGGAAGCATTGTTTGGTATAACAATTGATATGGCATTCAAGTAAGGGTTGGACACAAAAGTGGTCAACCAATATCACTTACGCTGGTGCAATTGGCTAGCCAACGTCGCTGGCGACAATGGTATTGGCTTGGTAGGGCTATGAAGAATTCATTGAGGCATTTTAACAAACACTTGGTGTACAACTTTCATGCCATATTTTGGTTAGGTTTTGATGGAATTTTAATAATGCCCAAATAGCAATCAACAAACTCACAATATGAAAAATTCAATAGGTAATTCAAGTCCAATAAATAACTATACAAAATGGATCAAAATAGGCTTGGAAAACCAAGGAAATCAAAGAAAAAATTCAAAGGGAAAGAGCAAATGTGGTTCGACCAAAAGTAAAATTTCACAAACGGTTTCTACAATTCATTTTATCACTTTAGGCATGTAAGGCAAAAGTGACAACTATGCTCTTCCTTTGTTTCTACACCATAATTATCACCATTTTAGCTTATAATGAATACAATTAAACATATTCTAACTTAATTATAGATTATGGAAGATTAATTTAGGGTTTGGTTCTTTACATAACCTAATTAGGGTTTTCATTTGGAGTTTTCCATCAAATTAGACAAATTGATACAATCAATTGCTAAATTTACCTAATTCATCATCTACAACATCTAATTAACTTAAAAGAATGAAGGTAACATCAAATTACCTTGAGTGGATGTGTAGGCCGAAGTCTTCAAGTGAAGATTTCTTGAAATTTTGGTTGCATTCTTAATGATCTTAAGTTGTTTTAAGTGTTTGATCAAGTTTTCCATGGTTTTTCTTTGAAAAAATGCTTCAAAAATAGGTGGATGAAAGCTTAGATGGTTTGACCATTGAAGGAAGAACAAGATGGAGGAAAATGGATGATAAAAATGACTAAGTATGGTTTATATAGGTGGCAAGTTTTGAAAATTAGGTTTTCCACCCTAAAACTTTCATTATATATACTTTTGACCTTAAAGTTTTCTATAACAAATTATGTAAATTCTATTCAGATTCAGATATTATTGTGGGGAATGAATAAGCTTATTTTTAGCTGTAGTTTTAATATGATACTGTATTTTGTAAGATTATGGGTTATAGACATGTGTTTTTCCAAAATGCCCTTAAAGTTTCACTTATTTACGATTTTACCATTCTATCAATTTTTCATCATTCATAACACTTTTCCATACTTTCTTTATATCAATAAATATCATTATTCTTGTTCTCTTATTACCCATGTGTCTAAACTAAATAACTTTAGCTTTGATACTGAATTAGTTCCTTAGGTTGAGTAATTATTTTCGGTGTTATTGGACCGGTACTTAAGAAAAATATCTAGTAACTGTGTTAAAACTCTAGGGTTTTACACTCTATCCCCTTCAAATAAATTTGTTATCGAATTTAATATCAATGCATACCTCATTGCTGGAACAAGGATGGATACTTTGCACACATATTTGGTTCGTTTTCCCATGTATATTCTTCCATCGACTGATTTCTCCATAATACCTTAACCATAGGGATTTCCTTATTGCTTAGTTGTCTAACTTGACAATCAACTCTCTTTATGGGTACTTCCTCATAGGTTAAGTCTTTATCTATCCCAAAGTCTTGTGGTTCCAACACATGCGATGGATCAGGTATATATTTACATAGCATAGATACATGAAATATTGGATGCACATGACTTAATTTAGGTGGAAGCGCTAATCGGTATTCAACATTTCCAATCTTCTCCAATATCTCGAATGGCCTGATGTATTTTGGTGATAGTTACCTTTCCTTCCAAATCTCATCACACCTTTCATAGTTGAAATCTTAAGAAAAACATGATCACCTTCGATGAAATGCACATCTTTCCTCTATGGATCTATATAGCTCTTATGTCTACTAAATGCGGTTTTCATTCTTTCTTTAATTATAGGCACTTTCTCTATTGTCTCACTAATTAACTCAGGGTCTTCGAAATGCTTCTTTTCTGGTTCCACCCTACAAACTGGAGATCGATATTTTCTGCCACATAGTGCTTCATAAGGAGACATCTGAGTCGATGAATGATAATTGTTGTTGTAGGAGAACTCAATCAATGGTAGATATTGATCCTAATTGCCTTTAAAGTCCAATATACATAACCAAAGCATGTCTTTCAGCATCTGTATGGTGCGTTCTGATTGACCATCTGTCTAAGGGTGAAAAGTTATACTAAACCGTAGCTATGTACCTAATGCTTCCTGGAATTTCTGCCAAAACTTCGATGTGAACTGTGTTCCTCTATCTGAAATGATCATCTGTGGCACTCCATGAAGTCGTACAATTTTATCAACATATAACTGAGTGTACTATATTGCAGTGTAACTGGTTTTCACCTCTAGGAAGTGAATAAATTTTGTCAATTGATCAACTATTTCCCATATGGAATCATATTCCCGTGAAGTCTTCGGTAAACCAACCATAAAATTCATAGTGACTTGATCCCATTTCCACTTTAGCAATTATATTTCATGTAATAAACTCGATGGCTTTTGGTGCTCAAACTTAACCTATTGACAGGCTAAGCAAGTAGACACAAATTTAGCTACATCTCTTTTCGTGTTAGGCCATTAATAAAGCTCCTTCAGATCATGATACATCTTTGTGATTCCATGGTGAACACTATAGTAGCATAATGTGCCTCTTTCATTAATCCATTAGTATCAGGTACACATAATTGTTTCCCACATTTCAATACTCCATCATCTACTGTGAATTCAGGAGCCTTGCTACTTTGAACATCTTCTTTTAACTATAGTAAATAAGGATCCTTATTATGTATTGCTTTAACATCATCAATCAATGTTGGCTTAACCCAAAACTGGGCTATCAGAGCTTGGTTTCGATCCTGGGATCCCAATTCTAACTAAACTCCCATATCAATCAGTTCTTTCATTTCCCAGATTAATGGTCATCTTATATATGTAATGTGGGCTAAACTACCTATTGACTTTGGGCTTAATGCATTTTCCACAATATTAGTTTTACCCGAATGATACAATATCTCACAGTTATAATCTTTTAACAATTCAACCCATCTTCATTGCCGCTAGTTCAAATCTTTCTGCTGCAGAATATACTGCAGACTTTTACAATCCATGTGGATCTCACATTTATTTCCATATAAGTAATGCCTCTAGATCTTCAATGCAAATATCATTGCAGCCATTCCAAGTCATGTGTTAGATAATTCATCTCGTGCTTCTTTAACTTTCGTGAAGCATAAGCAATAACCTTTTTATTTTGTATAAGAACGTAACCCAATCCGACTCTAGATGCATCATAATACACAATGAATTTATCATTCTCCATTGGCAAAGCTAACACTAGAGAAGTCGTAAGACATGACTTCAATGTCCGAAAACTCCTTTCATAATCATCTGTCCACTAGAACTTCTCCTGTTTCCTGGTCAGTCTGGTCAATAGAGCATCAATTTTTGAGAAATCCTTCACAAATAGTTGATAATAACTAGCCATACCAAGAAAATTATGTATCTCAGTCACATTAGTAGGCCGGGGCTAAATGGAAATGGCTTCTACTTTCTTGGGATCTACCTTAGTACCCTCTTTGCTTATCACATGGCCCAGAAAACATACTTTAATAAGCCAAAATTGACATTTTCAGAATTTGGCATATAGCTTATGTTCCCACAGTGTCTGTAATACCGTTCCTAGATGCTCTGCATGCTCTTTTTCACTCTTAGAATGGATAAGAATGTCATCGATAAAAACTATGACAAACTTATCTAAATAAGACTTGAATACTTGATTCATTAAATCCATAAATGCTGCAAGAGCATTCGTTAACCAAAATGGCAATACCAGAAATTCATAGTGTATATATCGGGTTCTAAAAGCTTTCTTAAGTAGATCTTCCTTCTTAATACACAACTAATGGTACCCTGATCTCAAATCAATCTTAGAAAAATGGCTTGCAGCTTGCAACTGATTAAATAAATCATTGATTCATGGCAAATGATATTTATTTTTAACAGTCACTTTATTCAGTTTTCTGTAGTCTATACACATCCGCAATGATCCATTTTTCCTCTTTATAGATAAAGCTGGAGTGTCCCATGATGAGTTACTTTGCCTGATAAACCCTTTATCCAATAATTCCTACAATTGCACCTTCAACTCCTTTAGTTCTATAGATGCCATCTTATATGGTGGAATGGATATCGGGTTTGAATCGAGATACACCTCAATTTCAAACTCAATCTCCCTTTCCGGGGGGTAGCCATGGTAAATCCTCAGGAAAAACATCAGGAAACTCTTTAACAATGGGAATTTGATCAATTCCCTTTGGAACCTTCTAAATATCAATCACATTTTCCAGGTAAGTTGTATATCCCTTTCAAAGCAATTTCTTAGCTCAGATAGTCGAAATACATTTAATCCTCGTTTCTCTCTTTTCACCCTAGTATTCAAATTCCTCCTGCCCTTCAGGCTGGAACCTGATCTTCTTTTCATAACAATCGATTACTACACGATAAGTTTTTAGCCAATCCATTCCTAGTATAATATCAAGCTCAAGCATAGGTAATTCCACTAAATTTTCATGCAGAATTTTACGCTCAATCTCTACTTTGCAACTAGGATAAAAGAATTTTACATCTACACTCTCCCTTATAGGTGTGAATATCTCTAATGGAATTATCATTAATTGCTTTCCATTTTCAATTTATGTGCAAACATTGGTGAAACAAATGAATGTGTGGTACCCGAATCAAACAATACTTGAGCTATTTCTTTCTGTATTGAGATCATACCTGTCACTATATTATATGCTCTTTGGGCTTCTTGGGTGTTTAATGCAAATACTTGATCCTAACTTATCCCTACAGGAGCCTGATTACTACTCTGGCCTTGCCCTCTACCTCTGCCTCTTTTTGAAACTTTTATGTTATCATTCTTACTCATCTGAACTATTGGCTATGAAGCTAATGTAGTAATCTGCTGCTCACTCCACATTAGGCAATTTTTTAATAAAATGCCCTTATTGACCATACTTAAGGCAAGCACTTGTCTGACGTCTGCATTCCCCTCCGTGCCTTTTACCACAATAATTATATACTAGCACACTGGGTGTCTGAGATATAAATCTGGATGAACCCTGAGAAAATCAAGATGCTGACTGTACTGAAGCACCTTTACCTTGACTCCATGTAACACCTCAACCTAAACCCTATTGGAACCGTTAAAGAGGGACTTAGGGGGAAATTTTTGTTTTCTTTATAACATGTTGTTATTGTGTATTTATGCATGAAAATGATATATATGCATGTTATATGACTTCATTTTGGGCATAGAAGTTATTTAAAGGCTGTTAGGACGAAATCGAAAAATTTTGAAATTTTTGTGAACTGGGGGCAAAATGGTCATTTTATAGCCCCTTCAGATTTTAATGGATTTAGCACTATAAATGAATAGAGAAAAGAAAATAAGTGAATGTAAATGGCATTATTAAATTTATTTGAATAATATACGGAAAAATAAACTCGGTTGAAAACAGTTCCCGGTAAGCTGCTCACTTGAGGTGCTTGAGGAGCTTGAGGTGCTTCGGGTTGCACTAAGGGAATTTTGGTCTTTTCCTTTATAATATGGGATTATAGAATGTGTGCAACCTTATGGTATAAGTTTATGCTTGATTAAATCCAACCATTGGATTAAATGATGGAAAAATGGACGGTTGGATCAGAAGGTTGCAAATTTGCTATCATAAGCTTGATGTATTGGATTTTTGCTTTTAGTATTTGATTTGGTGTGGAAAATACATGTGTTAGTCACCAATTTTGACTTTGGATGGACAAATAGCATTAAAGTAAGCAAAATGGATGGTTGGATGGCTGGGTTTCACCAAAGTTACCATGAAACCTTAACCATTGGATCAATTTTTTGATATTTATTTGATATTTCCCACCACTTCATTATATCATCATCTTCCTTATGAAAAAGTTGCAGCAAACTCCATTAAAACCTTTGAAAGTTTCGGCCATCACACCAAAATACCATTTCTTATAGTTTTCTTCCATTTTTTTGATGGAATTAGGTAGTATACAATATTCTAAACACCTTTACAACCATTAGATTCAAAGAAAAACCCATTAGAACAACAAATTAATTCAAGGAAGATTTGGAAGAATTTTTGGTAAGTTGTTTGTTTTTGAGTTCTTTTGATTTAGGAATGTTCATATGATGTTCCTTGTAAATATTTATGGATTAGAATTCAATTTGTATGGTTGGAATGCAAATTATAGCTTTTAAACCCTAATAGGATGAACATTGAACTAAAGTATGATTTTGGTTAGTTTAATGCTTCAAATGTTGTTAATTTGATGTGTATAACATGTTTTGATGGTTAAATAATGGAAACAAATTGATTTGGAGCATGAAATGGTTTTGCCAAAACTTAGGTGCTTTAGGGTTTGATTTGCATTTTGATGTTTTAGGTGTTTAATGGTTGGAATAAGTTATAATTGATATGGAAATGATGAATTTATGGTTAAATGATTGAAAAGAATCCATTTGAATGGTGAGGTGTTTTGGTCGAATGTGAGGAACTAAAATGGAGAAATGAGTTTTGTTGATTATTAGGTTTAAATGCCTAAATGTAATTCATTTGATGTTTATATAGGTTGTTGGATGAAATGGCATTGAAAAATGAAGAAAAAGAATGACTTTTGCTAAGTTGTAAAAGTTTGAAGTTGTTAGTTTAATATGTTAGACTAATGAGATTTACAAAGTTAAGATTGAATATGAATAAGTGTTAGAAATGATGAAAATGTATAAGTTTAAAAGTATAAAAGATGTATGATTTGAGTACTTTGGGAATAAGTTTGATTATGGTATATGTTTAATGTGAAATAAGGAACTAAGTATATAAGAGTTATTAATATGTTGTATTAATGATGAATATGTATAATATAAATTGAAAGTGGTATTGGAAGTGATATAATGCATAAGAGAATGGATATAGAATGATTTGTGTAAAGTATAGCTGGTAAGGTATATTGTGTATGCCTTAGTGAGTTTGGTGTGTTTTTGTGTAAATAACATGTTTTGTAATGATTTTATACATTATTGGAGTGTTATGTGTGTTAATAGGAGAACCGTCGAATACTCTTGTTCGTAGTATCGAGCGGCGGGCCGACTAGGGCTCGGAAGCAGTAGTTTGAGGAAACTGTTGTTTGAAGTGATAGAGGTGAGTCCTTATGTATATTTGTGCATGAATTGCATCATATATGCCATATTATTTCATTTGAGCTTTAAAAATGAAGTTTTATACCTAAAAGTGCATAAAGTGCAAAATGGCCCGTAAATAAGCCCGCCGAAACGACCTAAACGACCTAAACTGACCTAAACTTTGACAGGCTATAAAATGAAAACCAGAAAGCCAATTGGGCCACCATTTGGCCCAATCATCTAGTCTCGATCTAAGTTTCGAAAAGGTACTTGATGGCCCACCTAATTCTTTTGGTAACATAGTTAACCAGAAAGTGCCTAAAAATCCCAAAACGGACATGTAGTTTGCGAGCCAGTTGCGATAGCGCAATTGGGCCCCGCCGGGCCAATTTTTGACAAATTCTAAACTTGTCCTATTTTTCATCATATATATTTATATGATAGTTCTAAAGCTATATGAAGTATAAATATGCCATATTTATTGTTATTTACATGCATACTCATATGATATTAGAACAGGGCTACTTCGATGGTATAACGGGTAACTTCCATCGACTGTGTGCACACTGTCTTGGGGACCCTTACTAAAGAGGGATGTTATATTCTCTAGTCGTAGGAAAAATATCCCTTACGAGAGTTATATATTTATGGGACCCCTACTAGGGAGGGATGTTATATTCCCTAGTGCACTTTATGATAGTG
>CANXYC011299779.1:0-13255 GCA_948193065.1 Aleurites moluccanus
CACAAATAACATATATTATTATATAAAAATACAGCGAGCTCAATAATCTATTTCTATAGTGATAAATTATATATATATATATATATATATATATATATATATATATATATATATATATATATATATTTAATTCATTCAATATTTACATGTCATACTTAAATGTAGAGTTAAATTAAATATCTCAACTCATAAACTTGATGACCACAAAAACAACTAGCTCTTCTAGAAGTGCCTGAAGTCTGACGGCTAAAAAACTTTTGAAATACCTTGACCAAAAGACATAAGAAGGACATTAATATATGAATAATATAGATTTAGCTTTAATAAATTTACGAAATGACTCTTAAGGGTTTGTTGAAATTTTGGCAGAATAATAAATAAAACAAAAACTTTACTTCATCCACATCATGGTCGGCCACTACATGATCCATTTCTAGAATTTTGGTGTAAATGGTGGGTCCCATAACTTTTAAGTATTTGCACTTTGGCCCAAAAGTTTTCTTAATTGTATTTTGACCTCGAAACTTTCTATAATTTATTATGTCTACTTCGTTTAGATTCAACCTCAAGTGTGGGAGTGAAATACCTTATTTTGGGATGTTCTATTATTTAAAAATAGTTCTGGGTCAATTTTGAATCACAGACAATAGATTTTCAAAATTATCCCCAAAGTTGTCATAAATTATAATTTTGTCATTACTCTTATTTTCAGTATTCTAAAATATTTTTCAACTCTTTCTTTTCACCATAATTTCACATAAAATTAACTAACTTAATCCTTCCAGGTCTGGGTCAGGAATTTTTAAATCACCCGGACTATTATTTCCCTGACAGTGTAATTAACACCGGTATTTTCGAGACAGTATTTCAAAAGTGGCTCGGTTGAGGCTCAAAAATTTCTGAGGATTACACTTTACCATTCTCTGTATATTTCAATAATCGATTGAACCTATTTATACTTTAATTAATATTATATCTATTACTATAACCCAATAGATTCATACTGTCTTTTGTACTTCCTCACTATCCCTTATTCTGTCTGTAAGGGTATTACAAATATTCAGAAAATCCTTTGTCATATCCCACTTTTGGAACGCAACGGTTCTAAGACACGGGTAGACCTAAGATCACCGGAAACCCGTAGAACCCGCTAATAATCCAAATATCAATCATTCATTCTTAACTCATTATTTAATATTCAAATTCCATTATTTACTTGTAAATTTTTCAAAAATTTTGCCATAGTTTCCTTTGTAATTTTAACCTTATTTCTGACTCAAAACTGAGTCTTTCAAAAAATTATACAACCTGCACAAGAATTATTTTTTTACGCTCCCAATAATTTGTTATCCTTATACTCTTAACTTCACAGTTTACACAGACATACATGACACTTCTAAAATCTCTTTTAAAACATATGAATTTCATTTTAACTATTTTAGTATCATTGTCTTTATCACTTTACTATCATTATCATTAAACATTACACATTGTAGTCATTTATTACTAAACTTTAATAGCAAATCACTTAAATATCAATTACTTTACTGTTCATATATTATTACAGTACTTAATCACCTAATTGTACACAGTATCATGAAGCTCTAAGAGTTGACACTTATGACCTTTAGTTAATAAAATTATACCTCAATGTACTTGACGTCCCAAGTCGGAAAAAAAAATTGACTTGGAATTAGTCTTCTCTATCTCATCCCTGTAAAAATTATAAACCACTATAGGGTGAGTATAACTCAGTGAGTAAAATATATATATCATGCTTATAAGTTCAATTCTTTTTAATAATAAAGAAAGGCTAACAAGATATATTTGAGAATATTAGTTAATAATAAATAGATAGAGATGATGTCAATAAAGAGATATAGAACATATAGGTCATTGCTCAATGAATCAATGAGTCAATAATAATAGTAAGAAGTATGACATAAAATTTTGGGTCCATATAATCCACATAGAAAAGCTACATATCTCCGTAACATTCAATCAATTTGAGCATAAGGTTGATTAGACCTTATGGCCAGGACTCCCTCCTAGCTAGGGTCCACATAGAATACTCATTGTGCACAATGCTGATGTAGTAAACCCTATCCCATCGGTGGGTCTTTCTATCGTAAGCATATCATTATAACAATGGGATTCACATAAAATAGCCATATAACAAAAAATCACATTTAAAATTTTATATCAATAATAAAGAGTCAATGTAAGAAACATTCAAGTAATGAAGATAATTGGAGAAATTCATGTAATTCATATATATATATATAGATATAATCAAATTTTAGCAAAATCAATTTAGAATGGAATAAAAGTCCAAAGTAGAAGGATTCAATAATTTCAATGGAGTAAGACAAAGCATTGACATTTGGACATTACTCACCTCACTGAGCACTTTTTATTGCACTTTACTTATTCTTTTCGTTTCTAATTCCATTTTCTTGGTTCATTGCTCACATGCTCATAGTATTTATCACTGTCTTTCATTCATTTTTGACTCTACATATTCCATTAATTTAAAAACTAAAGTTTAAGAATCATACTTTAAGTTGAACAAGTGAATTTCATCATATTTTCCTCTACCAGTAACTTGAATATCATTTTCTTCACTTCTTTCATCCATTGCTCATCTTATTTCCATCAATTTTCCTAACTATCTTTGGTTGATTTCCATCAATCATACCTTAAGAATCGTAGACTCACAACACTCATCAATCCATTGACCCATTTTGGATCTCCAATCTCAACCTCTATCATTTCTTATCCCAATTAATTCAATCAAATAATTATTTCATTAATTCTCAATTAATAATTATACCGTAAATATTATTTTGCTAATTAGCCACCTTAAAATTTATTTAACTACAACCATAATCAATATATATCACAGAGAAAACTTATTCATCATACTCCAATTATTTATCTCAAATTAAATTAATTTATTCACCTAATGAAACGATTATCTTAATTTATTTACTCCACAATTATTTAAATATCGTTACCTAAAATTTATAAATATTACTCTAATAATTTTTATAATTGCTCTAAATTAATTATATTAATTTATACACTTAGTTTAACAACCATTTAAATTTATTCGCTCTGTAATTAATTCAATATAAGTGTCCAAAAATAATATTTCTCATAATATTAGCTTTAAAAATACTCATAAATATCCAAATAATTTTTAGAATCAATAGAAACTCACTTACCTTTAGTTGTAAAAAGACCTGAGTTCTCTGATTTTCGGTTCGAGCTTTGATCACCGATGGAGACAAACTAGATACTATTGGAAAGCTAGGTCCGAGAGAGTCCAATGGACTAAGAATAGCCATAAAAAGACGTTGGAGTCGGCTGAAATCACTTCCAAAAACATTCAGCTATCGCAAACTTTGAGTGGTACGTGTGCCTCTGCCGACTGTCATTGGGTTAGTTTCACTTATAATCTTTCAACTTAAGTTTAATCACTTTAACATTTAATTATATTTTGGTTCCTGATTTTTAAAAATCTTTTTCATTTAGGTCCAAAAATTTTAATTTGTTAGTTTATTGATGAAATTTTTAAAGGAAATTTATTAGTCCTTGGAAGAGTGTACAACAGAATAAAATACTTTTCGATTTCAGAAAGAAGGGAACGCCCCTTGATAAAATACTTTTCAAGATACTCCTTTAGTGACTTTTAAAACTTCTAGCTAGAGTAATAAACTTAAAAAGGATTGTTTATTTTGGAAAATATTATACTTCAGGAAGATTGAATTTTTTTTTACTCTTTGGAAAAAATTTTCAGGTCTAGACAGTTGGGTAACATTTTTAGAAGAATGAGAAAGAATTGCTAATACACCCAGTACTAGTAATTCTAGATAAATATGGGGAAGGAAGATAGAAAAGAAAGTGTTAGCTCAAATCCTTTAGGATTGACTTTATTTCAAAATATTCATAATGAAGTGAGCCTTCTCCTTTAGCAGTTGCATGCAAAAGGAAACGCAGGCGATTCACCATAATAAAGAAATGTCTTAGCAAAAGAAGTAAGAAAATTGGTGAATGAAAGACTCGATGCAATTGAGCGAGAAAGAGCTTTGAAAAAATCTATCGGATCCTCAAAGCCTCTTTCTTAAAAAGAAATTTTGCAATTAGGGAAAGACAAAATAGTTCCTTATATTGCTAACCCTGACATAAGAGTTGTTAACCAAGATAGTAGTAAGGCAGTTGAAGACCTTAGAAAATCTCTAGGTCTAGTAGAATAAACTCCTTTATACTTAAATGATAGAACATTTAATGAGTTTTTTGCTATAAAGAGGGCATAATGTAAGCCTAATTATCCCTATAGGATAAAACCAGAATTTCAACTGAGGGATAATCCATTAAGACCAGTGTCACCCCGACAGCTTTTCTAAATCAAGATTGTGAAAAGCATGTGTCTGAGAGAATAGATGAGTGGATTACTATGATCAGGTTTACAACTGGAGCAATTAGCTACTCAACTGAGGCCACCTACGAACTTTGCAAAACCACCATGGTTGGCAATGCTCAAAAATTTTAGGATCAACTAGTAGTTCAAACCTCTATTAGAGATGAAATTAGAAAAGCAGTTCTTGTAGATGAGGTTCTAGCTATCATCGTAGATGCCCTAAAAAGAGAATATTGTGGTTTCTCATTTTCAACTGAGTCATTAGAAAGAGAACAATCTTTAATGGCATTGATGAAACTGCAGATATGTGACACGTGTTATTTTGATAACTATGCATGTGAATTCCAAAAGTATTATTATAATCTTGATTTTAATGCTCAAAATTATATGTCAACATTGTTTTTTGCTAAGCTCCCAGAACCATGGCCAGAGGTAGCAAAAAATGCCTATCAGCTCCTCATAAATAAAGAAAAGTGGTTGATGGATTAGGAGGTAAAATACAAGCAATTAGGTATGCCTTGAGAAAGGCATGTACTAAACTTCAAGTAAGACGAGATGTGAAACGTCTTTTTTATTTGAATAAGAATTGTTGCTCTTAGATTAAATATGTTTTTGGTAGGAACGGGTGTCCTACAACAATGAGAAAGGAATAGGAAAAAGATCTGAAGCAGGATGTTCTTCTTGTGATACCAAAAAGAAAAGGTTTAAAGGATATAGAAAAAAAAGAATATCGAAAAATGATAGAAGCATCAAAAAGAGGTTTAATAAACCTTATAGGTTTATTAGAAAGAAAACCAACCTTAGAGATAAATACATAATAGAAGCCTTTAAGAAAAAATATGGTAGAGCTCCTAAGTGCCCTCAAGGGAAACCTCTTAGTAGTTGTTCTTGTTGTTGGATTTGTGATTCAAAAGATCACAAAGCAGATGCATGTCCACAAAATAACAAGTGAAAAGAAAATTTTAGAAGAATTTTCTTCGAATATAAAAATCTTGTTTATGAGCCTATAGAAGAAGATGAATATTCTGACATAGATTCTAAAATAGATTATGTTTATGAAGTAGTTTCTGAATATGAAACTGATATAGATGAATCTGATCTTCGGACAGCCCAACTATTCATGATGTATGAAAGAAGGGTCCATAGATGAAGAGATGATCCCCTTAGATACTTCTCTGGTGCAAGAATAATCTTTTCAGTATGATGATCCGTCCAAAAGTTGCTTAAAATGGAAACTCCCAAAGGTAGACATCAATACTATTTACAACAAATCTAAATTTAGTTTTAGGTCCATAGTAGATGTCTCCCAGTCAAAATCTACTGCTCAGGTTTCTAGTACAGAACTAGAAACATTGGGGGTACCTTTGATCCATTTACCAAAAATAAGGGAGTTGGTAACTAAGTCAAAGGGGGCATACCAATATATCCACATTAGTCTTCTCCAAATATGACTTATACCATTGTTCAATTTACCAGCCGATAGTCCTATGATAGCAGCTGTGTTAGACAAAAGATGGAATTTGTTCCAAGACCAGCTAATATCAGGGGTCCAGACTAACCTTACACAGAGTCCAGTTTGGTTCCAGACTTATCCAAACTATATGATGTTAGTAAATGATAAATGTTTGGGTAATTCTTTATCACTAATGATTAAATCTATGAATATAAATATAATGAATTTCAGGCTAAATATTTAGCATGTCACACTAGGGTAATTTTTAGACTGATCAATACAACCAATCTTGGAGTGAGGAATATCTATAAAATCACAGAGTTATTCGATGAAGATTCAAATAACTATAGGCAGTTCCATAGAAAATAAATTAATCCTCTAGAGTTATCATGGCCTAGGAGTTGGATTCTCTAAGAACCAGCAGAAATATCAAGGTCAATAAGTTCCTCTCAAATCACACAAAGGGGTAGAAATATCACCTTAAACCTAGATGAGCCTATGAGAATTCTTAGGATTTATAATCCTCCTAGGAGATCATATCATGTCTCTCGATTACCTATAAGTAATTTTACTTCATCAGTAATTAGAGAAAAAGTTCCTAAGACACCAGTCCAGGAGGAAGATATACAATCATCTTCTGATGGTAGAACCATTGTAGGATACAAGACTATAAGCTTACCTATATATGAAAGTGAAGAAATTAGGAAAAATGCAAGGATGGTTAAGCACCTAACACTAGTCCCTGAGGTTGTAAAAGAAATACAAAAAATTTCTCAGCAATAGTCAATTCCTTTCGAGGAAGTTTGGACAATGATATGTCCTGATACCATGGCATCATCAAAGATATTCAGTACAGAAGAATCATGTTTGAGTATATACATCTCTTTAATATTTAAATTTTCTGTTTATTATGATTACTCATTGGATACGTTAGTTGACATAGGTGCAATAATAACTAGTGATAAACCCAATGTACTCCCTAATGAATGGTGAAAACTATTGACCCAGCCTATGATACTACGTATGGCAGATGGAAAAGTGAACTTGGTGACACAATTTGCAAAACCAGTTCCTGTTATCATAAGTAGACAAAAGTTCACTATTGATAAGGTCTTGGCATTCCCTGATCTAGATGCAAATATCATTTTAGGAAATGTTTTCCTAAAGGGGCAAAAAGAAAATACACCATTTGTACAAGACAATGATTACATCTCGATTGGAGGTGTAAAAATTACATCTCTGACAAATCCAAAAAAAAAATTAAAATTTGATTTTTATCCAGTTAAAATATCAGAGTTGTGTGGATTTATGCCATGTAAACAAACATTCAGAGTGTAAGCCCAGCGTGGTAAAACTTGGCTAGATCGTTTATTTGATCAAGAGTCGAATGATACCTCTTGGTATGAAGAATTGTGTTTTAAAGCACAATGTGTAATAGAGAAACCTATTACACAACCTCAGCTGAAAGGAACTAAGTGTGATAAGTTTCTTATAAAATTAGTTAATAATTTTAGTGAAGATCCGCTAAAGTTATGGGTGCTAAATGGCATAACTGCTAAATTATAGCTGAAATATCCCAGTACTATCATCAGAACTAGAAATATAACATATACCAATGAAATGATAGAGGAATTTGACAAGAAAATTCCTGAATTGCCCGAAAAAAATTTGATTAGGGATAGAAAAAGTTCACATTCTAGTCCAGCCTTTATGGTAATAAATCATGCAGAGCAGGTGCAGGGAAAAACACGAATGGTTATAGACTATCGTCAGGTAAATAAAGTAACAAAGGATGATAGTTATAAGATCCCTACAGCAGGAGATGTCATAAATAGAGTAAGTCTTAAACAACCTTCTATTTTTTTCTAAATTTGATCTAAAAAGTGGTTATTGGCAGGTAAATAAATGGAAAAAGACTATGTAGCCCTTATAGCTTTCAATGCATCTCAAGGGATGTATGAATGGTTGGTAATATTATTCGGCCTGAAAAATACTCCAAGCGTGTTTCAACGCAAAATGGACAATGCTTTTAAAGTATTGAAATTTTTTTGTGTGGTCTATATAGACGATGTGCTAGTTTTTAGTAATAATAAAAAAGAATACATGAGTCACCTTGAACAAGTGACTGATATCTTCAAATATAAAGGTATGATTTTATTTGAAAAAAAAGATAGAATGGTTTAAGGGAAATATAAATTTTTTAGGAATGGAAATTAAAAAAGGAAAAATTAGGCTATAAAGCCACATTTCTGAAAAACTTATTAACTTTCCTAACGAACTAGAAAATAGAAAGCAAGTACAAAGATTATGCGGACTTACTAACTATACTAGAAAGTTCATAAAAAATCTTTCCAAAAACCTAGGAAGAATATCAAAGAAAATATATAATAAAGTTCATTGGTTTTAGGATAATGAGGACACTCAAGCTGTCATCCTGGTAAAAGATAAAATGAAAAATTTACCTTATCTTAATTTACCATCAGATGCAAATGAGTTAGTCCTAGAGGTAGATGTTTCAGAAAAATCATGGAGAGCAGTATTAAAAATCAAAGATAGAAAACTAAAAAAACTGTAAGTATTGGTCTGAAATCTTTAAAGGATCCGAAATTAATTATCCAATCCATGAAAAGGAAGTTTTAGCAGTTAAAAATGGTATAAAAGTCTTTTACATCTTTCTGGCTCCTAAGAGGTTCGTATTTAGAACAGATTCAACCTATGTAAAAGAATTTACGAATCTGAATCTTAAAGAGGCTAGACAAACTAGACTTTTAAGATTGCAAGAATGGTTTAGCTATTACAGGTTTGATATTGCATATATTCCTTCTGATAAAAATATAATAGCTAATTTTCTTTCTCGTGAATTGTCTAATTTTGTAGATGGACCCTGCAGCAAAAAAAAAACTATATTGGATCTGTAAAAAAGAGGGTCACACTCGAAAACAGTGAACAAAGAAAGTAGAGAAAGGGAGTAAAGACTCTAAAAGCAATGGCTCTAGTTCTTCAAGAATGAAAAGAAAAGCTGTAGCATCGAAAGATGTTATGTGCTGGATATGTAAATCTTAAGACATATCTCTATAGAGTGTTCTAAGAAGAAGCTAGCGAGTTCAAAAGAACTAGTTAGTCCAAAAAAGACTAACAAAAAACCAAAGGAGAAATCCTTGAATCAAAATAATAAAGAGAAAAATCCTCTGCCGCCAAAAGCGAGAGTCCCTGAAGATTTTTATGAAAAAACAGCCAAAAAAATTGGCCTTACTCCTAAACAGGTAAAAAGATTCAGAGAAGAATTTCGTCAAAAGAATGAAGGCGAAATGTTCGCATTGGAAAGGCCACAATGCCCAACTCCTTCATAGGAGGGTAGCTATGATGGCTCAAAGGGTAGCTATGATGGCTCAAAGAAGGCTGATGGAAGTACCGGTGAACCTTCAATGGTTCCAAACCAAAAGGCCAGTGGAAGTGCCAAGGAATCTAGAGTTCTAAACCAAGAGGCTTCTGAAAGTGTTAGTGAATCTTTATCGATTCCAAATCAATTGGCTAGTGAACGTGTTAGTAAACATTTAAAAGTTTCAAATCAAACTCCTTTACATGAGGAGAGTTGTAAAAACTTTGGTGATGTATCATATCACAAACACAAGGCTAGTGGAAAGGCCAGTGAATCTTCACAGATTCCAAACCAAACTCGTGAAAAGGATAAAGATGATAAAAGCTTTAAGGATGAAAATCCTAATTGTGATAAATTAAATTGGGATATTGTTTTTGGAACAACTAAATTCAAAAAATAAGAAATCCAACAATCTCCTAAGGAAAGCACAATGAAAGAATCCGAAAATGAATCTAATGACACTCATGAAGAATTCATGAAGATCATGAGGGTAGATAATCCTGAGGTTTCAAACATCTGCAAGGATGAAAATGCCTAGTACTTCATAAAGTACCATTATGATCTTTCAAAAGATTGATCTATGTTGTGTTCTGAATTGCATGGAGAATTAGCCAAAAGAAACTTCAAGCAACTACAACACTTTATAGATGAAGTTGTTTCATATATTTCATATTTAGAAAAATAGCTTGAAATCTGCAAAAAGGATGAAGAAGATTTCCTTTAGTTAGTAATGGAAAGGGATAAACTTCTTAATGAAATGAGTTTATAAATTCCTCCAGAAGTGACCTATATCAGAAATATTAAGAAGGTGGACTCGATAGATCATTCTTCAAAGAGTGTTTTATGTTACACCCATACATCCATTGGCAAGGATATGGAGATCTAAATCTGAGAATTTTCTCAGAAATGACGAAAGATAGTCTTCGCTACACAGATGCAGGATTGAAAGAAATTATCGAGATCAATAGAAATGATAATGATCTGTGTAAATTACTTCCAAATATTGTGCAGGAATCCTTAGAATTCTTGAGATCAGACTCAAGAATAATTATCAGTTATATTATTAGCACAATTATGGACTGTGGTGAGGATGAAACTGTTCGTTATCCTTATCAAATTTGGGATCTCTGTCCTGTTATGGCTAAGGAATTTGTTGACCCATAGAAAGTTAATAATCAGAACTTAAATTTGTGGTCCAGATGAAAAGAACTTATCTCTAGATAATGACTGACTCATTAGCTATAAAATTAAAGCAGTTCTTGTCTTTATTTAATTATTGTATTGAATACAGCTGGAAAACAATACCAGAGGCACCAGCTGTTCATTTATTCCAGCTACCTATCTTAATTATTATACTGTGTTAATTATTTTACTTTTAAGTTGGCAAACAGTAATACAGGTACTAGCTTCATTTGTAAAAAGTCTATATATGCCTCTTCAGCTTATTGAAGAAGAGGAGGGAAATAAAATACAGAGTTTCTTTAAAAAAAGTTTTTTTCAAATCTTTATCTGTATGATAATTTTGCTTCTATATACCTTTCATCCTTCAAAACGGTCTAATCTGCAGGAGTGTTGCAGTAAGACCTAACCATGCTATTTTTCTTGTGCGGTAGGCTCTTGAGTAAAATCTTGTTTATATAGAAGAGTAGTGCATGGAAGAGATCAACATTTTTTGGCAGTGCATTTCCTTGTAGCAGAAGCCGGCTTAATACGCATTAATACGTAGCTTATTAATTTTATTATTTTTAATTCTTGATTTGCTCGATAAAATGAAAACAGGTATTGTTATATTTATTTTTAACTATTTAGAATCCTCCTCATCCTCTGTCTCAAACTTTATTTATACCTCGTTTCATCATTATTTTTTAAAATATTTTGACAATTAATATTTTTTATAAATAACAAGACACATAAAAAAAGTAATATGAGACCGAAGATGAAATATAAAAAAAAATAAAAAAATTAAATTAATTTTTTGTCTAATATAAATTGTTAAATTTATCTATATAATACCATTTACTATTTGTAATAGATATTTGATTTGTATATAATCAATTGGCAAAAAAAAAAGAAGTCAATTTTATAATAAATTCATTCAATTTTTATAGTAAATTAATTTTGTGTGAAGGAAATCAATATCAATTTTTTTGTACTAAGCAAGAAAACAAATTATTGTAAAGAATGTTCAAGAAATCAAAATTGAAGAAGAAACTATAATTATAGATGAAGATGAAGATCAAAATCAAGATCTAAGATTGAAAAAGAAGATAAAAGTAAAGAAAGAATAAAATTATTGTTTTACTATTTAGTTTTATTTTCCATCATTAAAAGAAATACGAATTAATGTTTTGTTGATTAATCTACTTCGTATGATTTGTTTAAATGATAATGATTTAGACTATAAATTTAGATTTGAACTAAAATTTTTATTTGAATCATTAAAATTAAGTAGATTTAAATTTAATTCAAACACTTAGTAAAATCTAATTTTTTAAAAATTTAATATTTTAAATATTATTTTTTACCTAGTTATTTCAATCTACTATTTTTAACTTTAACCTAAAATTTCTATTTTTTTTATAAATTTAAAATTTAAAATTCCTTATACCCTAAAAAAAATTTATAAATTTTAAATCATGAATTTGAAATATAAGATTTGAAATCAAAATTTTATATCTAAACCCATGCATCCAAACACAATTTTATATAATTTTAACTTAATATCAATTTTGTATTGTCAAGATAGAAGGAATGACTAAAGATTTTGAATATTTAGCATTTGATTCCTAATGTCACGACCCGACCCCAATTGGGCACGTGACCGACACTAGGGAACGGGAAAGTATAAAGCTTCCGGAACTCGTAGTAAGCCTGACTTACCACTGAACAATAAAACCTGACATTAAAAATAACAATGCGGAGCTCTAAAGATTTAATACAGTGAATATAAAATAATGACATAGTAAATTAAATAATTTTATTGCCTGAGAATTAAGAGGCAGGAATACTCAACTTAAAAATTTAAATCTCCTTAAGCTCGACCCAGAACCTGGAAAAATATTTGAACAGGGGTGAGCGTTCGACTCAATGAGCTGATATAAATTAATTTAACATGCAGGTCATTTATTTAATCAACATAAAATGTCACATTACACATAATCATCCATAAACATACATAACATACATGATGGAACATGTTCGTGGAATCCAACCTCATTTGTGTTTTTGTTTATCGTAAATGGGGAGCCAACCCCCTCCCTTGGCTCTCTTAAATTCCAACTACGGAACCACGGTGAGATCAACTCAAACCAGGCATCCCTATACTGTCTTATCCATGTCCAGGGGCCACGATGAGATGAACTCGAACTAGGCAATCCCTGTAATAACATCATCATAAATCATGTTGCACGTTACATCATTGATATTTTATGTGTTAGTGGTGGATTCCACATCACCCTATTTTCCATCGGCAACATATATATACAATGTCATTCATCATCATCATAAACATCATATAATATGACATAAACATACATCATGCTCCTAAATCTAATGCAATAATGATAGTTATATACATATATTTCATTCATTAATGCATTCATCAATGCTTGCATGTAGAGTTAAATTAAATATATCAACTCACAATTTGACGACCATTAACCAGCTAGCTCTTTTCGGAGCGCCTCCTGACGACAGTATGGAATACATCTGAAATACATGTACCACATACGAGATTCATTAGAATAATACTCAAATACTGACTCAGAAATATAAAGAACGAATTTCGAGAATTTGCCGAAATTTTGGCAGAACCTCCCCTAAAATAGGACATAACCTCCAAAAATAAAAACACTTCTAATAATCAGCTCATTGGCCCAAATCCAATACTATCAATCAATTGACCCCTCCTGGGTCTCCAACTCAGCAATAAAATATTTATAATTAACTTTATATACCTTAATCATTTGATCCAAATAAATAATTAGTTACTTATAGCAAT
>CANXYC011300195.1:0-13126 GCA_948193065.1 Aleurites moluccanus
AATTAAGGTTTTCCTTAATCAATAATACATAATATGATTCCTTATAATTTAACCATCTTATAGTCTCTATTATAGTTTCCTAACATCAATTTAATTTATTCCTTAAAGAAAAATCTAAAATTCAAAACGTACTTACTATTCGCGTCACTATTCGTCAAATTTCATAAATTTTGATATCTTCCATATTAATCAAAATTAATAGTCTTAATCACTTATAATAAACTATATATACTTATAAATAACTATTTAAATAACAAGAAATTCTTAATCTAAAGAGAAAATGAAGTTTGGAGAAAATTACCTTATTTTTTCCAAAACAAAGTTCTTGAAGAATCTGACTTGAAAATGAGAAACACAGCCTTAGAATGCTCTAATTTAATGATTTAATGCATTAATTTTGAGTATTAATGCATTAGGAATCAAATGGGACTGATTTGAGAAAGATAGGTGAAGAAATGAAGAAGAACGAAGAAAAAGAAAAGATAAATCATCATGAAACATGGCTACTGCCTCTCTAGTTAAATAGGCCACTGCCTCTCTAATCCTACTTCGCCAAACTCGCCTCGCAGATCCGCTCCGGAAATGCCACTTCGCCAAAGCCACTTTGCCAATTCTCTACTTCTCGAATATCCCTTTGCCAAATGCCACTTCGCAATCCCACTTCGCCAATTCTTTGCTTCTCCAATTATCGCCTCGGCAATCCACTCTGCCAATTGCCAATTCACATTGCCCACTCGCAAATGACACCTCGCATTTGCTGGCTCGCAATGCCACTTCTCATATGCCAGCCTGCAATGCCACTTCGCATATGCCAGCTACTTCACATATGCCAGCCTGTATTGCCACTTTGCATATGCCAGCTCGCAATGCCACTTCGCACATATAGTAGATTTTGCCGAGCTGGAACCCCTTCCTCGTCAACTCATACTAAACCAGCTTGCAAATGAGCTACATACATCCAAACTCCCTGATTCTTTTTGTCAGATAAAATAGACATCAGGGGTCCAACATATCCAAAATTTAAATCAAAAGCAGATCTACACAAACTATGGTGAATTTCTAAAGTTCACCCTGACTTTACTGCCCAAAATCATCCGAACAGGTCTGATTAATTTCAATTTTAACTGAGCTATAGTTATCCAATTCCCCTGAAATTTTATAGTCAACAATATAACACATAAAGGAACATTTATAATATTTACACTTTTGGCTTATTCAACCTCAAATATTCCCAGAAAAAATAAACATTCTCATATTTCCTACAGAAAATCATGAACCAGACAGGTTCTTGTCAAGGAGGTATATCTCCTCACACACATAAAATTTCACAAAACTCTTTTACAGACCTAAATATAAGATATAAATCTACAACTTTTATGTTTTACACTTTTCCAAATTATTCCTTTAAAATCATGAAATCTACCTCAAAAAAGCCTTCCTGAATACATATTTTAAATTTCTCAAAACATTAATTTATCCACAATCAATTAAACAACATACAATAATATATATATATATATATATATATATATATATATATATATATATATATATATATATATATATAATATGACAGGTATTATAGACCGTCCGGATCCTAACATACTGCAAAGGATACAGAGAGCAGTGATGACCCCTGGAAGTTAGAGATGATGCAGGGGATGATGGAGTTGCATTGAGAACTAGCAGAATTAAAGCGGGAACGACAAAATATGCCACCACCTCAAGCGCTAGCAGTAGTGCCACCCCCTATTGCACCAGCTGCAATACCTGTTACTCCAGCTCCTGTACAACCAACTATGGTTCCTGAAGAGCCTGTTGTACAGGGAGCCTGCTGAGTTACGGATGAAGGCGAAATGTTTATTTTAGCTTTCTGAAGCTAAACCTGCTAGAGTTCAGAGGTGATGAGCCGAACTATTTTCTTGAGCAGGCTGAGAAGGTAGTGAGGAGACTACCTTGTTTTGATATTAGAGCATTTGAGTTGGTTGGTTTACAGTTGAAGGGGAAAGCCTAGACATGGTTTTCTTGACAGATGGAGCCCAGATTATATGGTGATCATCCTCCTACTTGAGCTGAGTTCAAACAGGGGCTGATTGATGAGTTCCTGACATAAGGGATGAAGAACTAGAATCTGATACAGTTTGAGCAGCTCGAGCAGGGTAGTTGGTCAGTGGAGGAGTTTATCAGACTGAGTAGGTATGTTTCACAGATTGCTCCTACAGAGGCGGATTTGATCAGAAAATTAAAGAGGGGTTTATATGCTTCAATTCACAATGCCCTACTAGCTATAGAGTTCACATCTCTGACTACTATCATCAACAAGGCTAATTAAATGGAAGAAAAATACAAATCAGAAAGAACAAAAAGTGATTAGAAAAGAAAGAAAGGACCCGAATTATAGGGTATGAGAGGGGAGAGTAGCTCCTAGCCTAGACAGGTTGAGCTAGTGCCCAGGTTTGATCAGAGACCTCTTTCTGGCAGTCAGAGGAGGAGGACATAATGTAAAGGACCTCCAGTGCAGTCTACACCTACTTATTCTCAGGGTTCATCTAGACTTGCTACACAGATGTCCAACGTGCCTATTTGTAGTTTCTGTGGAAGAAGGCATAGAGGGGAGTGTCAACGACAGACAGGTGCCTGTCTAAAATGTGGGCAGCATGGTCATTTTACCAGCAGATGTCCTTTGTAGGGTGATTAGCATCCATCTGCTACAGTGTCCTAGCCTACGGTTTAGATAAGTCAGAATATTGCTTGAGAGGCTCCTGTAGGGTCAAAGGGAGAGGACAGGTACCGAGCAGCAGTCGAGCCCTAGTAGGTAGAGGTTAGGGGTGAGTCTTTGCTATCGACACTTAGGACGCACATAGATCTTGTAATATGGTTACAGGAGCTATTTTAATACAGAATGAGATTATTGATGCATTGTTTGACTCTGGTGCTACACATTCGTTTGATTCACCCCAGTTTGCACCTAAGTTGAATAAAGAGAGATAGTTGTTGAGTATGCCTCTAGAGATAGCTACACCTATGGGGGAGAGTATAAAAGTGGATTATTATTACCCTGATTATGTGATTGAGATAGATGACAATATTTTGAGTGTTGATTTGATTGAACTGCCTGTGTTAGAGCTAGATGTGATTCTTGGTATGGATTGACTAACAACACATCGTGCATTTATTAATTATCATGAGAAGAGGGTTAAATTCTAGCCTGAGGGGCAACCAGAGTTTGAATTTCTTAGTGATAGATGTGAATTTAGAGTCAATCTTGTTTCTGCTATCCAGGCTAGAAGGATGATAGGGAAATGTTGTTTAGCATACCTAGCTCATGTAATAGATGTGCAGAAGACTTCTGTAGATATTGATCAGATACCAGTAGTTAGGGAATTCTCTGATGTATTCCCTGATGAATTGCTAGGATTACCCCCATATAGGGAGATAGAGTTTGAGATTGAGGTGTATTCAGGCACAGATATGATATTCATTCCTCCGTACAGAATGGCACCAGCAGAATTGAAAGAGTTAAAGGTGCAGTTGCAAGAATTATTGGATAGAGGATTTATTAGACCAGGTAGTTCTCCGTAAGGTGCTCCAGTGTTATTTGTAAAGAAGAATGATGGCTCTCTAAGGATGTGTATTGATTATAGGCAGCTGAATAAGGTGACAATGAAGAGCAAATATCTGTTATCTCAGATAGATGACTTGTTTGAACAGTTGCAGGGTGCCAGTCATTTCTCTAAGATTGATTTGAGATTTGGGTATCACCAATTGAGAATTAAGAAGGGTGATGTACCTAAGACTTCTTTCAGGACCTGATATAGACATTATGAGTTCCTGGTGTTGCCATTTGGGTTAACTATTGCACCGGCTACATTTATGGATCTGATGAATAGAGTATTTAAGCCATTCATGGATAAGTTTGTCATAGTGTTCATTAATGGCATTCTTATCTATTTCAAGCATGAGGAGGAGTATTTAGAGCATCTGAGGACTGTACTGCAAAAACTTCGAGAGCATCAGTTGTATGCTAAATTGTCTAAATGTCAGTTTTGGCTGACTGAAGTGTGTTTTCTTAGTCATATGGTTTGTGAGGATGGTATTATGGTAGATCCTCAAAAAGTTGAAGCAATTGCAAATTGGCCTCGGCCTACCAGTGTTTCTGAGATTCATAGTTTCTGTGGTATGGCAGGATACTACAGACGATTTATAAATGATTTCTCCAGAATTGTTGCTCCGCTGACTAAGTTGACACGAAAATAAGAGAGATATTTGTGGACTAAAGAATGTGATAACAGTTTTAAGACTTTTAAGTCTTGCCACGCAAGTACTCCAGTGTTAGCATTGCCATCAGAGGATGAGAAGTTTACAGTGCATTGCGATGCTTCCCAAGTTGGCTTAGGGTGTGTTCTAATGCAAAATCGGAGAGTGATTGCTTATGCTTCTCGATAGTTAAAGAAGCATGAGGTGAACTATCCGACACATGACTTAGAGATGGCAGCGGTGGTATTTACACCGAAGATCTGGAGATATTATTTGTATGGGTCTAAATGTGAGATATATACTTATCATAAGAGTTTGCAGTATATATTTTAGCAGAAGGATCTAAATCTCCGGCAGCATAGATGGGTTGAATTGCTAAAGGATTATGATTGTGAAATCCTTTACCATCCGGGCAAGGCTAATGTTGTAGCAGATGCACTGAGTCGAAAGTCTATGGGTAGTGTAGCTCACATCTTATTTTTCAGGAGACCATTGATCTGTGAGATGAAGGAGTTAGTTGATATAGGTGTAGAGATGGATTTGGGATCCAAGGACATAACCAGGCTCTGATAGCCCAATTTTGGGTTAAGCCATTATTGATTGATGATATTAAGGTGGCACAGGATAGGGATCCATAACTACTGAAGCTAAAGGGTGATGTTCAGAATGGCAAGATGTCAAAGTTTACAGTAGAAGATGATGTGCTGAAGTGTGGGAAGTGGATATGTGTACCCAACATTGATGGGCTACGAGATCAGATTATAAAAGAGGCTCAAAATTGATCATATAGTGTACATCGATGTATTACCAAGATGTACCATGATTTGAGGGATGTAGCTTGGTTTGTCTCTACATACTTATCCTTTCAGTCGGTTAAGTTTGAGCATCAGAAGCCTTATAGGTTGCTTCAGGAGATTGAGTTGACAGAGTGGAAATAGGAGCAGGTTACTATGGATTTTGTAGTCGATTTACCGATGACTATACTGGGATATGAGTCCATATGGGTTATTATAGATCGATTGACGAAGTCTGCTAATTTCCTGAAAGTGAAAACCAATTACTCTGCAGCTCAATATGCACAGTTATATGTGGACAAGATAGTGCGGCTTCATAGAGTGCCATTGATGATCATATCAGATAGAGGTATACAGTTTACTTCTTGATTTTAGTAGAAGTTTCAGGAGGCTATGGATACCAAGTTATGGCTCAGTACAACTTTCCATCCATATATCGATGGACAGTTAGAAAGGACAATCCAGACATTGGAGGATATGTTATGATTATGTGTTCTGGATTTTAAAGGTAACTAGGTTCAGTGTCTGCCGCTGATTGAATTCTCCTACAACAACAATTACCATTCTTCTATTAGAATGGCTCCTTATAAAGCACTGTATGGGAGGAAATGTACATCTCCAGTATGTTAGGTGGAACCAGGGGAAAGATAGTTAGAGGGCCCATAATTGATAAAGGAGACAATGGAAAAAGGTGCCTATCATTAAAGATCGGATGAAAATCACTTTCAGTAGACAGAAGAGTTATGCCGATCCAAAGCGGAAGGATGTTCATTTTGCAGTTGGTGACCATATCTTTCTTAAGATCTCACCAATGAGAGGTGTTATGAGATTTGGGAAGAAAGGGAAGCTATCACCAAAATTTATAGGCCCATTTGAGATACTTAAGAAGATTGGCTATGTGGCCTACAGATTGGCTCTTCCTCCAAATTTGAGCCATGTTCATCTGGTGTTCCATGTCTCTATGCTGCGGAATTATGTATCTGAGACATCGCATGTATTGGAGGTATAGGATATTGGGGTTAATAAAAACTTGTCATATGAGGAGCTACCAGTGGAGATTGTTGATCGACAAGTCAGGCAACTGAGAAACAAAGAAATCCAAATGGTAAAAGTGCTTTGGAGGAATCAGTAGATGGAGGAGTGCACATGGGAGAGCGAGCAGGACATGAAAAACAAGTATCCATTCTTGTTCCAAATCTGAGGTCTGTGTTTATTATAAATTCGAGGACGAATTTATTTGAAGGGAGGTAGAATGTAATACCCTAGAAAATCCTACCATAATTGAATGTTATTATTATCAATTTTTGGTTTGGAATCATTTAAATGACTAAAAATAATTTTAGAGATACATTAGAACACATATGAGATATTGTCCCGGAAAACGTAGGTGTTAAAAACACTGCCGAGAAAATAGCAGTCTGGTCAACAGATAAATTTTTGCTTTAGACCAGGGGTAAAGAATCACCTAAATATATGTGCAATTTGGGTAACAATAAAGAGGTGAAAAATGTTTAGGAACACTGAAAAAGTAAGTGATGGCAAAACCGTAAATAAATAGAATTTTGGGGGTATAGTGGAAATTGGATTTTCTGAGTTTCAAAATGGCTCTGAAACTATTTTTATAATAAAGTATAAATAAAAATAAGCTATTTGAATCCCCACTTTAAAATCTAAATCCCAACAAAATTGTCAGAATAAATTACAGAAGGAAATGTGACAAAAATATAATTTAAGAAAAGTTTAAGGACCAAAATGGAATTTATCATTTTTGACTTAGTATATAAGCCAAAATTAAACAATTTTCTGCATTTTCTTCTTCTTCTTCTCCATTGAGCCGAATCCTTCTCCTCTATTTCTTCATCCATTTTCAAGTTATTTCTTAAAGAAAATCAAAAGAAAACCTTGAATCAACCTTTGTTCTTCCATTTCCCACCAATTTTCCACTTAAAAACTCAAAGCAAATCAAGGTATTTCTTTATAGGAATTTCGGGTACTTCATCTATTTGAGGTAAAATGTTGATTTGTTTGATTTTATGTTTCATTTAGATGTTATAGATGTCAAATAGAATGGGTTTTATGTTTGATTGCATCAATTGATGCATTTAGCGTTTTTCCCAGTTTTTCAAACCCTAACCTAAGTTGCATGAACTAGCTAGTAGATTTTGAGTTAGTTTATGTTAATTAAGCTTAGATTATGTTAATTGGAGGCTAATGGATGAAATATTTGTGGTTGATTTGTTGTAGAAAATCAAGAATCCTAAAGTTGTCAATTTTGCCTCCTTTAAAGCTTTAGGTGACAAATCAATTTTCCAAACCAATTTGAAGTGTGAGGTGAGTCTTTTATGCATCAAATTACATGCCTAAAGTGATATAATGTTGATTGGAATTCTTTATTTTATTCCCATCTTTGGCCGAACCCTAAAATGCTATTTACCCTTTAATTTTTGTCTTGTTTTTCTTCATATTTCACAAGCTATTTTGATCCTTTAATTGTTGTTTAATGTTATATATCTAATGCTTATTCAATTGCCTATACTGTGTGTTGATGTTGATAAATGGGGAAATGTTGGAGTTGCACCCAAACCTTGTCAAATTGTCCATCGAAAGTTGCCCACCCAGTGTTTGTTAAAATGCCTAGTTCAAAATCCATAGGCCTACCCTTGTTTTTATTCATAGGCCTACCATTTGAATGCCATCGTCGCCAGCGACATTGGCATGCCAATTGTGCCAACCTTTTGCTTATATAAGACCAACCTATGTCCGATCCTATTGTTGCTTGACAAACCCTTTATCATTGTATAATTACTTACTTTTGATATTCTATGGGTTTCATTGTTACTTGAACTGATTGATAATGAATTATTGATACTTGGTGATACCATTGTTGTGTAATGGTATCTATTGACTTGTTCCTTACTTCTATTGTCTCTGATGTGGTTTGACAGAGCTACCGCACCGACAGGGTAGTGGGTACATGCTATCGGCAATGTGCACATTGTATAATGATACCCTAGTTTGGAAGGGTTAATAGTCCTAGCCATAAGAACTGATCAGTCTTATGTTCACTAATACATTGTGATTTGATTTATGTTATATGCGTTTCATGGTCCTATATCTGTCTTATCCATATGATATACTGTCTATTGATATGATTATTGACTTTACAATCACTTTCTGTCACTTGATCCTGTAACTAGTTGTTTTTTAGCAAACTGGCTTATTTATCTCATCTGCCTATTCTTTATTGATGATCCATTACATATTTATTGACCGATGCATATTAGATTCACTGAGTATCTTATATACTCACCCTTTCACTATTTCCCATTTCCAAATGTAGAGTAGGAGGCAGAAATCCCAGGTTTTGACTCTCTGTGGATTCCTGCAGTATTATATTGCGGTGTAATTATTTTTGAACACTGTATTTTTTTGTATGTTCATATCCTAATTTCTCCATGGGTTGTACATGGTATAGTTAGTTTATGAATATATATGTATGGTTTATTTTGGAGTTTAATTAATGATATGACATGATATGATGAATGCTATAACCAATTACAGTATAATTTATAGACAGTTTACAGATTGACAGAATGAATAGTAATTAAGTAACTAAATAATAAATTGATGGTAATAGATGATTGCATGTGATACTGGGTTCTACAGATGTCGATCGCCTCTGGCATCTCCCATATCCTAGGATCGTCGTGTCCTGAAAATGAGTCATGACAACAGTTGATAAATTGAAAATCACATTCATTGCATCATCATTTTATGATAAAGCCTCTTTGTTCATGATAGTTTAGGAATTTTTAGATTGTTTTGCTCGGGAACCTGAAGACATGAAGGGTATCGATTCAATCATAGCGTTCCATAAGATTCTGACTTATGAGGATGTGAAGCTTGTAAAACAGAAGTTACGAAGGATGAAGGCAGAATGATCTCTCAAGATCAAAGAAGAAGTTGCTAAGTTATTAAAGAACGGTTTCATTGAACCTGTCACTTACCCTTCATGGCTAGCCAACATAGTGTCTGTGCCCAAGAAGGATGGGAAAGTAAGAATGTGTGTCGATTATAGGGATCTGAACAAAGCCTGTCCAAAAGATGACTTTCCTTTACCTCACATAGATTTATTGGTTGACTACATGGCTGGATCCGAGGTAGTCTTTTTGACTTATTTATATACGGGGTATAATCAGATACAAGTCTATCCACCTGATAAGGAAAAAACAACATTTGTGATAGAATGGGGCACCTACTGCTACAAGGTCATGCCTTTTAGATTGAAGAATGCTGGGGCAACATATCAGAGAATGGCTATAACTATCTTCCATGACATGATTCACAAGTATGTGGAAGTATATATTGATGCCATGGTTATCAAGTCCAAAACGGCAGAAGGACACATAAATGTATTAAGGCATTTCTTCCTTAGGTTGAGGCAGTACAATCTAAAGTTGAATCCTACAAAGTGTATTTTTAGTACATCCTTAGGTTTGTTCTTAGGCCATATGGTGAGCAAAAAGGGGATAGAAGTAGAACTAGCCAAATTGAGAGCCATTTTGGAGATGCCAACCCCAAAAATAGAAAAAGAGATTAAGTGATTTTTAGAACGCTTACAGTATATCAGTTGGTTCATTTCCCAACTGGTTGACATTTGTGGGCCCATCTTTAAGTTATTGAAGAAAGGATCTCCTAAGGAATGGAATGATGAATGTCAGCAAGCTTTCGAAAAGATCAAGCAATACTTGCTAAATCCTCCTATCCTACAACCACCAAGGTCTAGTAAACCCTTGTTGTTATACCTCTATGTGACCAAAGAAGCTATGGGGGCAATGCTTGCTCAAAATGCTATAGATTCGCATAAAGAGAATGCCATCTATTATTTGAGTAAGCGCATGCTTGCCCACGAGCTCAAATATAATCAAATTGAGCAGTTATGTGTCGCCTTGGTTTGGCTATGCTATAAGATGCAACATTATTTGAGTTCATACACTATGCATGTCCTCGCTGACAAGAGCCCCTTGAAATTCCTTATGGAGAGGCTACTTCTTGATAGCAAAATGGCACGATGGCTAGCAGTTCTAACAGCTTTTGATCTCAAATATGTTCCATAGAAGGCTATCAAAGGAAGTTTGATAGCTGACCAATTAGTTGCTGCCCTAGTAGATGATGAACTATTCGAACCCAAGTTTCCAGATGACGATATCATAAAGATGGAACCTAAAGTTTGGAAGTTATATTTTGATGGAGCAACCAATAGCAAGGGTTATGGCACCGAAATAGTACTTGTCACACCAAATGGGTATTATTTACCTATGGCCATTAAGTTAGCCTTTGAGGTGATGAACAATGAAGCAGAATATGAAGCTTGCATATGTGGTCAAAGGTTGCCACCAATATGAGAATTGATTATCTAGAGGTCTATAGGGACTCTAATTTGATTGTCTCACAAGCTCTTGGCAAATGGAAGATAACAGAAGAGCGTTTAGTTCCTTACTATCAATGTGTAACTGATCTAGCAAAAAAATTTCATGAATTATCTTTCCATTATCTGCCTCAAGCTAAGAATCAGTTCGCTGATGCTTTGGCAACCTTGGTCTATATGATAGACATGATGGGTAATGAGATTGTATGCCTCGTGGTTATTAAAGTGTGAAGGCAATCAGGTTATAATATAATAATCATGCAAATTCAGTTAGCCGATGATAAGCCATGGTATTAGGACATATTCAATTTTCTGAAAAATAACTAGCATCGGGAAGGGGCATCTAAATCAGATCAGAGGACCCTGAGGCAATTGGCTAGTCATTTCATATCAAATGGTGATGTGTTTTATAGGAGATCATGGGATAACATCCACCTCAAGTGTGTGACTAAAGAGAAGCCCAGCAGATCATAGAATGGGTACATAGTAGCGAGGAAGGCCCTCCCACACATGAATTGTTTCGCGTTGGACAGAAAAATCATGAATCATGGATATTTTTGGCTCACAATGAACGAAGATTGTGCTAAGTTTTTACAAAGATGTCACAAATGTCAGATATTTGCCAAGCTCTAAAAGCGACCTGCTGTCCCATTGCACCCGACTACAACTCCATGGCCTTTTGCTACATGGGGTATTGATGTCATACAACGCATAAGTCCTAAATCTTCGAATGGACATGAATACATTCTAGTGGCAATAGATTATTTCACAAAGTGAGTGGAAGCAGCCTCTTACCATGTTCTAAATTCTAGAAAGGTAGCACACTTTATCCAAACTAACATCATTTGTCGGTTTGGATTGCCTTTTGAGATCATCACAAATAATGGCTCTCATGTTCAAAAGGAAGTAATAAGTCTCCTTGAGAGGTAAAAGATTCAACATCAATCTTCACCCTATCGCCCTCCAACTAATTAAGCAGTTGAGGCGGCAAACAAAACAATAATGACTATTTTGCAAAAAATGATCACCAGTCATAGAAGCTGGCATGAACACCTTCAATTTGGATTATGGGGGTATCAGACCTCTATTCGCACACCCATAGGGTCAATTCCATATTCTTTGGTATATGGGATGGAGGCAGTGCTTCCAATTGAAGTGCATATTCACTCGGCAAGGGTTATGTAGGAGAATCAACTTAGTGAAGTGGAGTGGATTAAGGGATATCATGACAGTTGAATGCTATTGATGAAAAGAGGATGGATGCGCTCTATTAGATACAAGGGTATCAGAAAAGACTTGCCTGATATTTCAATAAAAGGGTAACTGACAGGGGATTCGAAGAAGGAAACTTGGTACTAAAAGAATTAGAGCTCCTGTTCATGATCCAAAAGGGAAGTTTAGACCAAATTGGGTCTGCCCATATGTGCTAAAAAAAGATCCTGTCTGGCGGGGGTGTCATACTCATGGACTTGGATGGGAATGAATTTTTGAATCCTTGTAATCTTGATCAATTGAAAAGGTACTTTATGTAATGTCCATTTCATGATGCATTGTATGAATAGAACTACGAGGACTTGATTCTCCCAAAAGAAAATTTAAAAGAAAAAAGTGCAAATGGAGATACGTAGGTGTAACACCCTAGCTTAAAGGCTTAGAACCTAAGTTAAAAAGGGACAAACCTAAGGGGTTTCTTATTTGTTTTTATGTTATGTATGATGCATGTTATTGCTTAAATTGAATGAATATGCATGTTTTAGATAGTTTTACACATGTAAAAGTACATCAAAGGCTGTTAGGAAGAAGTTGGAAGAAACTTGAAATTTTGTGAACTGGGGGCAAAATAGTCATTTCGCACCCTTTCGAGTTCTTATGGAATTAACACAATATTTAAAGGTAGAAAAGGATTTAAGGGAATGTAAATGATGTTATTTAGTTTATTTGAAGATTTGATAGAAAAATAAATACGATTGAAAATTATACCGGGTAAGCTCCTCAATTGAGGTGCTTCGGTTAAACTAAAGGCATTATGGTCTTTTCCTTTGAGGTATGGAATTATACTATGTATGCAACCTTATGACATTAGTTCAGGCTTGATTAAATCTAGCCATTGGATCAAATGATGAAGAAATGGATGGTTGGATCAGTAGGCTGCAAATTTGCTATCTTAAGCACAATACATTGGATTATTGGCTTTGGTTTTAGATTTGGTGTGGAAAATGTATCCTTAAGCCATCAATATTTACTTTGATTAACCAATAGCATAAAAGTATGAAAGATGGATGGATGGATGGCTAGGTTTCCCCATTTTAAACATAAGATTGATGTATTAGATCACACTATTTGATATTTTGGTGGATTTTTCCCACCACTTCACCATTGTCATCTTTTTAAAGCTTAAAAGTTGCAGAATTTCATTGTTCTTCATCACCAAAGTTTCAGCCAACCTAGGTGTCCACCAAAATTCATGGTTTTCTTCGATTTTTGGATGAAATCATACTAATTTCTACCTTGTAAACACAAATCCAATCTTAGATTTCAAAGAAAAACTCATTTGGATAGCAAATTCATTCAAAGAAGTTTTTGAAGAATTTTTGGTAAGTTGTTAGTTTTGAAGTTCTTTTGATTCCATTATGTTCATATGATATTC
>CANXYC011300267.1:0-36026 GCA_948193065.1 Aleurites moluccanus
AACAAAAAAAAATTATAAAAAATTTTAAATAAAAAAAAAAAAAAAAAAAAAAAAAAAAAAAAAAAAAAAGGGACTAGTCCTTAATCCACAATCTAGAATGAATATTTCAGCTAAAGAAACTAGATAAACAAGAAAGAGAGAAAAGGGGAGGAAGAGAAATTGAGTTTCCCATCAGCAGAGTAGGGAAGTGAGATTGAAACTTAACAATTTGAACATACATATAGTAACCTGCTATGATTCTAGAGCTGTTCACACAAGGAAAAGTATAAGTGAGAGTAATTAAATGCTCTACCCACCAAGACATTTTACAAAAAGAGCCGCCAGGTACCCATGCATTGCTAGTTTAGTACACATGCATTGCGAGCTTAGTACAGGCCGAAATGGAGATAACGAGGGAGTGAGCTTGGATAGAGAGGTGTCCCAAAGCACCTTTTTTAAATATTTAGGCTCAATCCTCCAACAATATAGAGGTTGTGAAGAAGATATTAATCATAGGATAAAAGCAGGATGGTTAAAATGAAGGCTTACCTCGGGAGTTATATGTGACTGCAAGAATTCCAGTAAATTGAAAGGAAATTCTACCATACGGTATTCGACTAACTATGCTATATGGTAATGAATGTTGGACAATAAAGAGAAACATATATCGAAGATAAGTGTAACTGAGATGAGAATGTTAAGATGAATGTATGGTCTAACTAGAATGGATAAGATTCGTAATATAAGTATTAGAGATAAAGTGAGAGTCACATCGATTGAAGACAAGACGACAAAATGGAAATTAAGATAATTTGGACATGTGAAGCGAAGATCTAGAAAGGCTACGGTTAGGAAAGAAGAACATATTATAAGAGAGGAGAGAAAAAAAGGAAAAGGTAGACTTAAACTAACTTAGAGGAGAGGAATACAATATGATTTAGATGCATTTCAATTATTAGAAGAAATCGCCCAAAACCGTTTGGAATGGAAACAAAGAATCCATATAGCTGACCAATATTAATTTTGGAGATTAAGGCCGAGTTGAGCTGAGCCACCAGGTACCCATGCTTTTGAGAAAAATCAAGCAGTACCAACAAACATCAAGACTTGAATACTATTTTAAATAAATTCCACGACCACCATCAACAAATCAAGTCGTGCAATTCCAAACTAAGAATAAAAACAAAGGTGTTGTAACTGAGGTAAATGAAGAAACTAACCTTTTCCGAGCCCTCTCTACACTCAATACCAGATGAGAACCATTTATTCAATGCATCCAGACGTCGAGAAACTTCAACAGAATCCAGGTTAATGATACCTAGTTCTTGTTGAAGAATACTATTGCGATTCTTTTCCAACTTAGTCACATGTTTGGCATACGTCAGTCGCATCTTTTCTAGCTTCAATTGTTTTTCTACAAGTTTCAATTTCCTAGTTTTAGTGTTTATATCTCTGCTACGTAAAATAGGAGAAGCCTCAACTACTTTTCTGGAGGACAAAAGTTCTAGTATCTGCTTCTGCAGTTCCTCAACTTTATGTCTACTTTCTTCAAGCTCAGAAGACAGCTGACCAGCACGAGATTTTTCATCCAATGCTAACTTCCTGTTTGTTTCAGCAAGTTTCCTTAGCTCCTTCACTTCAGCCATCTCCAAATCAACAAGTTCTCTCTCTTTGGTCACTTGATGTTTTTCTATTTCTAACCTTTTATTTGCCTCCTCAAACTTTAAAATCTCAGACACCAACTTTTCTTTTCTTTTTTCAGCTTCTTTCCTCAATGCTTCCAACTGAATTTGATATTCCTCAGCCTTCTCCCTTTCACTAGTTGCATTCTTCCTTTCTTCCTTAGCCTCAGCCTTTTCAACTATCTCCTTCTGTAGTTCCTCAATTCTTCGACTAGCAACCTCCAACAACTGAGTTAGATTTTCAGCACGAGATTTTTCTTCCATGGCCTTCTTCCCATTAGCTTCTGCAAGCTTCCTTTGTTCCTCTACTTTAGCTATTTCTGAATCAGCGCGTTTCCTCTCCTTGATCACTTTATGCTTTTCTGCTTCTAACTTTTTGCCTGCCTCTTCAAATTTCAGTTTCTCAGAAACCAACTTTAATTTTGCTTCATAAACTTCTTTCCTCAATCCCTCCAATTGAAGTCGATATTCCTCTGTCTTCTTCCCTTCAATATTAGCTAGCTTCCTCTCTTCATCAGCCTTAGCCTTTTCAACTTTCACATGTTTCCATGCTTCAGTAGCACTTTTCTTTTGTGCCTCTGCATTCTGCTTTTCAGAATCCGCCCTTATTTTCTCTTTCTCAATAAGTGCTTTGAGATGTGTGATTTCTTTTTCTGCTTTCGAAGCGTGATCCTGAAGAAGTTTCACTTCCCCCTTCTTATCTTCAGCATCTGCACTTCCTTTTTGCTTGAAGGAGTTTATTTCAGACTTCAAGACAGAAATCTCATTCTCCAAACTAACTCTCACAGCCAATTCTTTCTCTTTCCCCTCTTTCTCAGTTTCTGCCCGTGCCTGCTCTTACTCGTATGCTGCAAATGTACAGATAAAAATTTCTACCCCAATGAAGAAGCATAAATATTATAAGTGCAAAAAAAATCCACAAAAGCATTTCCTTTCTAATTCCTAAATATTCATTATAATCAATGCCACAATGGCCCCTATGTTTATTCCATATTATATTATTTTCTAGCAACCTATAGCATTACCATGTATCCTAAAACAAAACTAAATTGAAATTAATTATCTTCAATATAGATAAAATGAAATTTTATTATCTTCAATACCAGATGACATTCTTGAACACATAAACTGCCTAACGAGTGAGAGGTTTTTTTACAACTTTATCCTTACCAACCTAATTATAAACTGTAACCAAGAAGAATGAAAGAACAGCAACCCTTAATAGATGATCAAATTAAGTTTCAAAAACCCCAGATTTAACCTAAAATGTGAACACTAGTATATGTCCAATTCAAGTGTTAAAAATTCTACACCCTGCCACAGCTTATTTCAAATTTTTAACACACCTTTCTTGAGACTGACATTCTCTGATTGAATCTTATCAATTTGTTCGTTGAGAATCTGCACAGCTTGTCTCAAATGCTTGCGTCCAACTTCTAACTTTGAGCACTTCTCTTTCCACTGTTAAAAACCAAAAATCATGTACAGAGAACATAGATATCAATAAATAGATATCAATAAACTTACTAAAAAATAAATTTATATACAAAATAGAAACATTACTACTTTAATGAACTAAAAGTTCAAGTAGCATCCTTGGTCGACAACCAGTTCTCCGGCCCCATTCCTCCATCCCTCCCCAACAGCCAACAGCCAGCCATTCGTGGTCTCTGCTTCCTTAATATTTCTAGTAATGTTTTCAATGGCTCTTTCCCTACTCAATCTCTCAGCTCAAAAATCTCCTAAGTTATCGACTTGCATATTACTGGTGACTTGCTGTTGGCTGTCACTGGCATTGGGAGGAAACTTTTCTCCGGAAAAATTCCAAAATATATACCCATAAAAATAACTAAAAACTTATAAATATATACTATATACAACATACCACTGTACAACATGGATTCACCGGCTGATGATTTACATGAACATCTGCAGCCATTTCTACAACCATGAGCAAACAAACAGAGCAAAGAAAATTATTTAGGAATTTTAAACTTCAAGAGTAAAAATCAATCAAAAACTTTAATTTAAAAAAAAAATTGAAAGCTTGTACATGATTTTGAGAACGAGAGGTAGAGACGAACTTCTTGTTGTTCTTGCTTAATCCAGCATTCATGGTGATTCAATAGAGTTAATGTTGAAATGCGACATTTACTGGCTCACAAAAGAAGAGAAATAGAGCCAATTCATAAGAAAACAAGCCCTAAAACCCTGCTCTAGTAGTAACGAGGCTTTTCGCAGGAAGAAAAGATCTTTGAATCCCAATACGGATGGATCGACCCGATCGGTTCGCTTTGAATCATTCGATTATTCGAACTCAAGAGAGAACCATTTAAATGATTCAATATTTATAAATTAAAATATATTTCACAGTATTATGAAAAATAAATAAACTAATATTAAGTAAGAAAATATAAAAGAAAATTATCTATTGTGTTTGGTGAATCTTACAAAAACAAAGTGTATCTCTGAAGATATATCCATTATAAATTACAAATTATAGATATGAATAAAGTTTAGTAAAACTAAATTTAAATATAAAAATTTATAGAGCAGTGATATAAATAAATAGTCATTCAAATTAATTTATATATTTATAACACTTCTCTTTAAATATCCATTTTTGCAACGAATATGTCTCATTAAAATCTTACTAGTGAAAACTCAGTAGAAAAAAAAAATTAGTGAAAGAAAAAGAGTACAATATTCATGCGTTGTAAATAATACATTACCTCATTAAAAATTTTACTAGGAAAATCTAATAAAACAAAACCTTTAGTTAAGGAAAAAATTATACAGTGCTAAACTCTGTCTATTTGCAATATCACTGAAAATTTTTAAGACATCACATGTCAATATTACGAACCAATATTTTTAATGATGCAATAGTTAATGTCTTAGTGAACAAATATATTAAATCGTCACTTGAACCAATTTGTTAAATATTAATTTCACCATTTTTTGATAGATATGGAAAAATAATAATAGACCTTATATTGTTAGTAAAATGCATTAGTGTGCCTATTACACTAAGATATGATACTTCAAAATCAAAAATTTATTCATTATATTCTCGAGGCTAAAAAAAATCCTCATTTATATCAAATGATTGAATAACTATTGGACTATTCAATGAATATATTTTATATATAAAACTATTGAAGGATCTTTTTAATATAAATTGTCTGATAAATAAGAATTTATTTAACCAAATGTTCAATTTGTAAACCGATACAAAATTTTATTTTTTCAAAATCTTTCATCTCAAATTCCTTTTTTAAAATTTTTTAGAAATTTTAATAATATTTAAATTATCAATATATACAATAATTATAGCAATTTAATATACAAATTTCTTTATAGTATTGCTTTTATATTCTACTTTAAACAAATATTCACTAGGGTAATTTTATCATATGCGCCAAAATTATTTTAATTTATATAAAAATCTTTGTAATTTAATTAAATAAATTTCTCGAAAACTTAAATTATATTTTTCTAACATTTTAAATCTTTCATGAATTTTCATATAAATTATCAATTGAATCATATAGATAAGTTGTGACTACATTTATTAGGTGCATATCAAGTCTTTCATGTACTACTATACTAATAAAATATTAAAATATTATTACATCCATCATAGAAAAATATATCTTCAAAATCAATTCCAGATTTTTTTGTGAAAATTTTTGTGCAATAAGTTTTGCTTTATATTTTACAATTTTATTTTTATCGTTTCTTTTTGTTACAAATATTTATTTTTATCCTATCGGTTTCATATTTTCGGGTGTTTAGACTATTGATCTAAAAATCTTATATTTTTCAAGAAAATTCAATTATGTTTGTATTACAACTTTTTATTTTGGCCAATCAACTTTATTTTGACATTGTTAAATAAATCATGATTCAATATCATCATTTTCATTCATAATATTTAATGTTATACTATATATATAAAAAAATAGTCCGCAATCATTTCAATTTGATTCCATATTTTTCAAATAAACATAATTTATCAATATCTTTTCATTTTTATTAATTTCAGGTATATGTACTTATTCATGAAGTATATTCATGTTAATATATGCATTTTCAATAAAATTATCTTTATTATTTATTCATTTTATTTTTTGATGATTTTTATTCTTATAACTAATAAGTTTTTCACACTTCAGGCGTGCATAAGATTCATTAATAATAATAAGTTGTCCTTCTGGAATGCCAATACATATTGGAACATTTATAGCTGTTATATGATATTTGTTACTCTTTTTAGATTAGGAAGTGCATTCAATAATTGATTTGTTATTTTTTTCAGATAAATTATTTTCATAAGTATTTCATGTTATTGTATTTCTCAACTTTTATTATCTTCCCTTAATACTGCAAATGTTATTTTATCAAATTACAATCTGCAAATCGCTCAGTAAATACATATTCCTTAATAACTCAAAATATTTAATTATAAAGAGAGATTTATATCCAACATATATATTTAATTTCCTTTGATGACTCATTTTAGTGCTTTATGATGAAGCAATTATGATATATATTGCACATTAAAAAATTCTTAAATGAGAGATATCTAACTTTAGATCAAAAATCAATTGATTGACTTAAAAAATCTTCTGATTCTTTAATGGGTTCTCATATGAATTTTTAATAATTTTTTTCCATCATTTTTAAACCAAAATGACTTAACCTGTCATGTCAAATAATAAAAATATTTGGTTATGTAAACTTTTGATTTACTATAAAATTTTCTTCAATTATATCAATTTTTGTATGATACAAATCAGATAAAATAGCAAAAAGATTTTCAATATATTTTTTCTACCCGAAATAATGCTTGTAGTATGAAAGTATTATTGATTCTTCTCATTTACCATCTCAATATGATATGCATTACTGCGAATATCTTTAAAACTTAATAAATTTCTATGAGATTTTAGAGAAAATAATGTATTATGTATAATAAAATTTGTTCCTTTAGTAAAAATATATTGGCTCTTCTGAAGCTTTCAATTATTTTTTATTTTACCAAAAATAATTGTCTCACCCATTTTCAAAAAAGAAAAATATTTGACATTTTTAAAAATTATATGAATTATCGTACTATTCACAATATATATAAAAATCAATTCTCCCTTTTAATATTTTTAAAAAAAAATATGTCACATCAATGTGAGCAATATCTATATGATCATAATCAAAGATCATCATTGTTAGAGATAAAATTTATCTTCACATTTTTTTTTTCTCTTTTTGTGATACTCGATAAATATTAATAAAATATTTTATCATACAATAAATACGTGACCAACTTTTTTTCATACCATATTGATAATATTTACTTTAAAAAAATTATTCACCTTTTCTATTCTTATTTATGTATAATTTTATCTCACTTATGATGATAATAAATATTCTTATGATATTTCTTTATTCTTATTAAAAAAATAATAATTATTATATATTTACCTTTAAATTTCATAGTATTATTGTTATATATTACCACATTCATGGGATAAAACTAGTAGGACATGCTTCATGAATTTTTCATTAACGACTTGTTATTTTATTCAGTTAAATATCATTGCATTCACTTCAGAGAATGAAATTAAACCAGAAGGTATGAATTCATTCATAACATTTTTATAATATTTTTATCGATATTGTTACTCCTGGAGTATATATTAACATATCATTATTTGTAAATATTTTTTACATATTAAGAGTTAATTTTAACAAAAAATAACATATTTGAAATAAAAAATAACTTTGTAATATCAAAATAAATAAATTTACTATCATTATTAATACAAAATTAAATTAAAAAATTTATAATAATTATTCTAATTTTTTTTCACTTATAGTTTTATAAGATCATAAACATAAATTATTTTCTTTTATTTCAAATTATATTTTAATAAGTATAAAATATTATAATTTATACAAAAATAAATATCAAAATTAGAATAGACAATTTTTTATGTTAAATGTAGATTGAAAAATAAAATGATGATGTATAAAAATAGAATTTACTTACTCAAATTCCTGAATTAAAATATTATCAAGAGAAAAAAAAAATTCAAATCTCAAATACTTGAATAAGAATGTTATCAAGATAAAAATCTTCAAACTCTTTGAATAAAAAAACTATCAAATGTGTCATGGAGAAAATCGTGTTGATAATATATAATAAAAAATAAATAAAACAATACTAAATAAGAACACAATAATAAAAAAGATATAAATGGGAATTCTCTATTGCATTTGGTGTATCTTACAAAATAATGAGTATCTCTATTTATAAGGTACATATCCATTATAAGTTACAAATTATAAATGGTGAATAAACTCAAATATAAATATCATAAGTTACAAAGTATTGATGGTCTAATAAAACTAAACTTAAATACAAAAACTTATGAAATAGTGAGATAGATGAATAGACATCCATATTAATCTATATATTTATAACACATAATAATTGTTATTATATTTAAATGTTTATACATTTTCTTTACAAATTTAAGCTAAATTTATTCTCTATTTAAATTCAAATTTTAAAATCAGAAAATACTATTTCCTTTGTCTCATAATAAATGTCCTAATTTTTATTTTGGTCTGTCTCAAAATAAATATCTCATTTCTAAATCTGTATTATTTTTCAACCAAATGTTCCCATATTAACCTTATTACTTTTGATCTTTTTTTAATTAAAATTTGTAATGTATATTTATTAGTTTTTCGAACTTTTCACTATCATTAATATTCACATCAATACCCACATAAGTATCCATGTAATTTCCATTATAATTATGTTTCTCATTACTCCCTTTTTCACTTTCTTCTTCTTTTTTCTCTTTACATCCTCCTCTCTCTTTACAAAACAATGGAAGTTTAGAAAGAAAATTTTATACAACCATCAAAAGAATCCATGAAACAAACAATAAAACTTATTGGCCTCTTAGAGAATTGGAGAGAAGAAGCCATTGATGGAATAATGGAAAGTCAAGTTTTGAGCAAAATTGTATTTATGCAAGAAGAACTTGACTGAATGGAGGAAGAAATTGCAAAGTTGAAACAAATAGTTGACGCTATCAAGATTACTAAACAACATCACACAAACCCACAAAGTTATTAGCTTTGTTAATTTGGTAAATCATTAACCGTTTTGGTTGTATTGGATCAAAAATTAATGGACTGATTTTTATTTGTTGTTTCCTTTTCTTTTAGAATCTAGTTTATTTGTCGGTTTCTTTTCTTTTTTATTTGTCAAAAAAAATCAATGGATCAAAGTTGTTTATTGATTTACTTTACGATGTGTTTCATACATATTTTTATAAGTATGTACTAGTTGCTTAAATATAGTAATGGAGACACCATGAAATTGTTTAGAACTTCAATTCGAACAGCTTAGATACCATAAAATTGTTTAGAATTTCAATCAAAAATAGGAAAAATTACATCTATTAAAATAAATAGAGATTAAACAATAATTTACCACATCAGAGTTCATTTAAATGGTCTATAACTTCCTCAACAATTCTTCCATCAAATTAATACTAATTGGAAGATTATCTTCCATTTCTAACATACTTTTATTCATGTGAGGTAACTTGTAATTATTTTCACCAAACATTTTCATCACTTCAATTGTACATATTTATAGCGATAATAACATATGATTAAGACTTTTTGGTAAAAATTAGTTGAAAGAATTTTTCACTGCAATTATCAACTCATCAATTGTCATCAGTGCTTCTTGATGTTGCAATGATTGAATCACTTTAAAAAATCGAAGATCTAGAATATTTAGCTTGGGATTATTTGGGGGGTTGACTTTGCAAGCAAATATCAAATCCATCTCTTATTCGCATTATCTTACTGGATAAAAATTGGCCTAGGGTGTATAGTAGTTGGCTATTTCTCTCTGATGGCCAGTAACAACTTCTCAATTAGAAAAGTCTTGTACACTTCTTTGGTTATTAAAGATATAGCCTTTGTTTCTAGAGTACCAGCATTTTGATTCTTACTTCTATGCTTGGCATGTTCTTTAAATACAAAAGAAAAAATATCAATTTTACCAGAAAAAAGTTCATCATGGTTTTTTGCAAATCTAAGACGGGCCACAATAACTAAGAACATGATTTTGGTGATGAAGTTTTTACTCCCACAAGTTTTCAAAGGTTCAACCTCATCAGAAAGTAGATAATACTTCTCAGATTGTTTGGTCATATAAAACCATTTTTCATCTATATACACATAATTATACATATATATAAACTTTGAGCGATCATTTGAATTACCTTGGGCGATCATTGCTAAGCAAAATTTTAATCGTGCCTTTTTATTTTTATCCATCAAATCAGGCTTGACTGTATTGGTGTGAACCCTCAAAATTCCTTCTTTTATCCTTTTATGTAGTGTACATCTGTTCAGTCCATGGCATTTACTAATGAATGAATATTTTGTTCTTTGTCGAAGAGGAATTTTAGAAACTTAATTCATATGAATTTATACTCTTTTTCTACTACTTTTACTCGTACGTTGTGAAGATATATTGATGACACCATTTTCTTGAGAATCCTTTACTTGTTTCCATATTATTCTAACTGTTTTTGTGGACACAGAAAACATGGAAGCAACATTTGATATTGAGCCATATGCAATTTTGCCTTTTTTTGCTCTCCCTTAACAAAATCTTATAGATACTCTTTCTTTGTTCATTTGTAAGATTCTTCATTTTCATATGGAAAACAACCATATCATATACAATATATGCTCTCCCTTAACAAAATCTTATAGATACTATTTCTTTGTTCATTTGTAAGATTCTTCATTTTTGTATGGAAAACAACCAATAGCATATGTAATATATACTGTATCATTTGATTGTAGTGAAAAAATAAAATTGCTTATGGCGCACAAATTTGAAAATTGACCAAATCATATAAATTATGCAATAGGCAGAAGTGAATTTTTTTTAAAAAAAGTGAAAATTTCAGTAAAAATTTTGGTGGATGATGGAGGGAATTTGAAATTTAAAAAAAGGAACTAAATTCAATTATTAACATGGATTGTCTTGAAAAAACAAAAGTGAATTGGAAATTACGAAAACAATTAATGGTAGGAGAGAGATGATGTGAAGGAAAAATTTAGTATTATAAAAGTTTGACTTTTGATCAAGTATAATAAATGATAGAGAATATAATAATTCATATGAAAATTTAAACATAAAAGAATAAGAAAAAAAAAAATAAAATGAAGTATTTTAATATGTATATAAATTAAAATTATAATATTTATTATGAAACAAAAAAATAATATTTAAACATTCTCATAAAATTATTACCGACATTTCATAGCTAAAAAAACCAAACTTACTGGTTTTTTTTTTTTAATTATAAAAATAGTCATTAAACTTTATACTTGATTTTAATAAAATTATATAGCTTTAATTTATTTTTTTAATCATTAAACTTTAAATTTATTTCAATAGAAAGTCACTTGTCAAACTCTATTAGCCGAAGTAGTAAAATGATATTGAAAATTAAATGTTTATTAAAAATAATATTCTCATATAATAAATTATTATGAAGTCCATCCATTAAAAAAAAACTTTTTTATTTTATTTTATATTTATTTTTCTTACTTTAAATTAGTGAATTTATTTTAAATTAGGTTAATATGATATAATATATTTTTTATTAATGAAATATTATATTTTTAGTGTCATATTAATATTACGATGATCAAATTTTAATAAATGACTTGTCATTGAAATAAAAATTAAAGTTTAGTAATTAAAAAAAAATAAATTAAAATTATGTGATCCTATTAAAATTAATTACAATATTTGAGGACCTCCAATATAATTTATCTATTTTTTTCAATTCAACTGTATTAGTTTCCTTCGATTTGGTATTAAATGTAATTTTGTTATTTTAAAATTTTAAAATTGAATAGTGATTTAATTATACTCCATTTGATTTATTGTGTATAACAAAATTATTATAGTGCTTATAATTTTTTTTTTCTTTTTATTAAAAAAATTAATATATACTTCTACAATAAAAAAGAGTATGATATCATTTTTAAATAAATATAAGATTTTGAATTGAAAAAATTGATGCCAATGAAATAAATTTATATATTTAGCTAAATAATTGTTTTATCTTTTTCATTATATTTTCTTAAATACTTCTGGCACACTTTGAAGAACTACATATATGAATTAGTCCCTGGAAACAACTTAAAAACAGGTTTTCACATCATGCCATACTACATAACCAGTCATAAACCCTATTCAACAATACTCCTTGAGCTTTGCATGAATGATCTCAAGTATTGTTTTTTATTTTTTTTCACCAAGCTTTTCACCTTTCTCGTGTTGTCAGATAAATCATGTACCTTTTCATTCTGCAAATTGCACAATTAATGCAACTCATAAAAGGGTTTTGTGTGGCAACTGCAAACTCGCATGTCAAAGAAAAAGACAAACAAAAACAACTAGAACTGAAGCCTGCCTGAAGGCAATATAGACATACGAAACTTTTCCTTTCACAAACAATAAATGGGCAGACTAATTTACACATAATTTCTTATAGGAAAATAACACCACAACAAAATTCAGAGTATCCACTGACATGGTAGAGATCATTTGGGATTAACATGCTATATAAATCAATTGATAGGAGAAGAAAGAATGTTTAGGAATAAAGTTATCAAGCTCCAAACCAGCTTGACCCTCACTAGTCGTAATGCTGCACCTCCAAAATTAAATCATCTACTCTTATTGACTACTTTCGATGGAGGAAGTGTCCCAAACACCTTGTCCCATAGGGATGAAGTGATTCCAAAGCCCATGTTTTGGATCCTGAAGTGATGATTCAAGTGGTATTTCTGCAAGATACAAATACACACAACATCTTTATTCAGCACTCAGAAGACTATCAATCAGAAATAGATATTACATAATGCAGAAAATTTAGGTTTAATTTCCTCCCTGGATGTGGTTAATGTTGATTGCATTTGGATAGATGGAAAACAATCCCTCCACCACCACCACATGCATGCTCATATGAGAAGAATCCACACACATTTTTCTGATAGGTAATTGAAGACTAACAAGAAAATAAGAGGTATCCTCTTACCTTGAGATTTTTAGATACTCCATTTGATGGCTGACCATGATGCAAGTAGTAATGAGTGCAGTCATACATCACATAGCCCAATAAACCACCTCCAAACAAAGCAGGAGCAGTTGACGGAGTAGACATTAACTGAACCAAGTTCCAGAACTGGCAAGGACACAAAATTGCAGTAAAAACTAATATGAAAAGTATAGAAGGAAATTTACAGTACATGATGACAATACAACTCAACAAGGCTAAAAGCCTAAAACCAACAATTGGCTGTTGCCAATATCAACTACTAGAGTCTTCTACTAGAGTCTTTAAAGAGGACATTTAACAAGCAGATTCAGAAAAAGGTCTGCTTCCTTCAATGGAATCAATGCAATTGAAAACCAGTTTGCTGCTTTACTAGGAATATTCCTACACTAGCAGATACCTGCCAACAGCATGTCCACAAAATCAATCTTGGACTTTTCTAGGACCAGCAATAAGTCCACTTTTATAAACAATCCTCCGGGTGATAATTAACTCATTACATAAATTTCAATATATGCAGTCTGCTATACTCAAATCACTCGTCAGCATGAAGCCCAGTCTAAGAATATATTTGTGGCTTACTTCATCCCAGCTTTCCAATTGAAACATTCGCTTATGAAAGGTAAATGTATAACTGCAACAAGGGTCCTGTTCATTTGAACCCATTCATCCCTTTTGTCTACTGTAACAATTTTCATGATTCTATTATTCAGAAGGATTTTTACCATTAGCCAGGTTCCACCTTTCATTAAAATATATATATTTGCCTACACTTTTATATGCACAAAATGATTAATGGCCAGATAATCTGAATAATATAGCTGAAAAAATTTCAAGGAAATCTACTTGAAACAAATGATAAATTAGCACTCTATTCATCCACAACTTAATTTTTCATAGACTACAATGATAGGAGCAAGGAAGTGAAGGAATAAATAGAATATACATACTGGCACACATAGAACTGCTGTTGCAGCTGGAGGAAAGACAAGCCGCAAACCATCCATAGGGTGCTTATGATGACAACCATGAAGAAGGTAGTGTATGGTGTTCCACCTGAAGCAAGTCAAAAAATGTCATAAAATGATCCTAATATGGACAAATATAAGGATCCCCAACCAATTTGAGTACAAGTGTGCTTGTGCTAGTATGCGTGTGGACATACAGATGTGAGTGTGTTTGTGTATGTGATAGAGAGAGGCAGTAATTACTAACCAATAAGTCTTTGTTTTGATGTGGAAAACAAAGCGATGCAAACTGTATTCCAACAATGTCCAGATGAAGACGCCAAAAACCACCAGTAAGGCTATCTCAGAAGGTGTATGGCCCATCCGTACAGACATTGAGATGCACCAGCATACAACTGGCAACCAAATAACTGGAATTGCCCACCAAACTGTGCGAGTCAGGAACTGTTACAAGCAAAATAATCAACATCTCAACAATTGAGCCAGATATTCTGAATGGATGCATTTTATAAACCTTAATTGAAATGCCTGATATGAGAAACATTTTTACATATACATGCATATGCAGGTAATCCATAATTGTGACACTGGTTGAAATTTCCATTATAAACAAAGAGGTCAATATTATACCTCCCAAAAATCACTCTCAAAAAATCGAGGACCTTCTTTGCTTACAATAGGCTCGTGAACCCATTCCTCATAAGTTTCTCCGAGATGACCAACCTGTAATGGAAGCTCAAAATTAAAACCAAAACAAATAGATAACGGCATTAGAACACGTGTATAATAATAGAAAGATGGGAGGAAATGCAAAATACAACGAATTTTGAGGCCATACAGACAGGTCCTCAATGATGAAAAAACAATATTACAGAATGGTTTTAACATGCAAAAAGAAAAATACCCAAATAACAATTCCTGCCAAGCTTAATTGAATAATTTGACTTCTAAATGCTCCTATAATGTAATTGAAAGGAAAGAAAGCGGCAATGCAACTTTACCTGGAAGACAAGAGGCTTATTGAGGTCAACAGTGAAGCCCTGAGCAACCATCCTGGTACTTTATTTTAGTACTGGAGATACATGTAGCCAAAAGGTGAGGAATAGAATAAGTAATCAAATTGATAATGATAGTAAACAAAGCTTGAAAGCATTAATTCTGGTTCAAAATAAGTCTAAGATTACAGTTTTATATTAAGATTTATCATAACTATCCTTTCCATACCCTCTCCTTGCCTCTGTAATTGTTGATAATATTCTGTCTTAACTTTTCTAATGGCAAAAGATGTAATACTAATTATGGAAATGGAAAATCCACGCAACCTCAATTGCCAGATGAAACAAGAAAGAGAAAGATAAAGCTTCAAATATTAGATTGTATGGTCGTTGTTCGAACAAGTAAAATTTTGTGCTGTGGGCAATCTTTGATGGATTGCCACAATTTTTTCTATGAATTGGGAGAGTATGTATGATTTCCACCATCTTCATATTTAGAGAGAAAACATCCCAAAATTTGCAAGGAGCAATGAAACAAGAATAGCATGTCTTTCTTGATGAGAAATAAAATTAACCACCAATAAAATAAGGACATGTGGGATCTAGTGGGTCCCACCATCTTCCTCTATAAATAGAAAACTCATGTAACATAAAGGGCGATCCCACTTTCTTTTAAGAAAGACCTCTCTTTCTCTTATTCTCTCCATACAACCATACTAACTTAGGCATCGGAGTCCTCGTCGGAATAGCCCCGGTAGGTCCCTGATCAATTTTTCTTTGATTACAGGTCATAAACCTATCCCACAAGAAAACTCAACCTCCATTACAGGTATTTGATGAATTATTTCTCATCATTTCTAATTTCCAATAAATGGGAATGCAATAAAAAAACATAGCATATATTATAAAATGAAGCAGCTAAGTTTAATGTTCCAGAGTTATAAATCACATAAAGGATTGTCAATGAGTACTAAATCACAGCATACATTGACCATTATGCAACAATGCTTAAGGACTAAGTTTCCAATCACAACAACTACGTATGGACTTGGAAATTGCATCATTCAACCCTATACGGAGGACAAATCATAATTGAAAGTCACTGGCCCCACATGACAATGAATTGCTGCCTAAAAGACTAAGATTAGTTCTTCCTCAATTTTTCTTTAAAAATAAATAAAGAAATAAAGAAAAACTCATACTCCACCTGCACAACAAGCCTTGCACTCAACAAATTCACACCCTTATATAAACTCAGTCCAATCTTAGAGCTTGTATATACAAATGTGGGGCCCATTATAAAACAAAAGCTTCTGTCTCAATGCAATTTGCATTATTTATGAACAATAATTCAATTTCCTTTATAAAAATTAATAAATTTATTGAAATCCATAAAAGCATTAGAGATAAATCCAACAACGGAAATCCTCCCATCCCATTTTCCCGTATTTTCTGACAAAACAAACGGAAAATTTCAACACAAACAAGCGAAAAACAAACAATGCAGCAACCAAATTCAGCTTCAAACAACAAATCCACAATCTAGTTCCTCAGAAACTCATAATTTATTCAATTCATGAGATTCAAAAACAAATTACCAAGCTTTTTTGAACACCGAACAAAACAATAAAAAAAACCCCACAATGGAACTACAACAACCCACATAAAATTCCCAGTCAAAACTATAAAAACACAAAAGAAAAAAAAATTCCCAGATCTTCAAAACAAGAGAAAATGAAATCAAACCCACAAAAGGGGCTAACCCCGGCAAATGCGAGTCGGATCTAACCAACAAAAAGCTTCCTTTTCTGATTGTTTTTGGTCTTTCTTTATCGTTTTCTTTGTGGATTCAAACAAAACCAACAGCACAGTACAACCACAGGGGAAGTTCCAGAGCTATAAATTTTTGCTTTCGCTAAAAATGAAATGAAAGAGAGAGAGAGAGGGTTGTGGTAATGGCAGTGCCCAGTAGAGGTCCAGAGAGATTTTTGGGTATAAATAGCTTTCACGTTCCCAGCAAAAAAACCAAATAGCTTTCACGTGATTGGGAAAATCTGGACCGTTGATCGAAATTTTTGAGATCAAAGAATCAAAACTTCGCGTTGGATTCTAACGGGTTGCCAACCTGGCACTTAAAGTATCCCGCTTAACAGCATAATTTGGTCGCCCAACGAGTGGCACGGTTGGTTTCATACGTTTAAAAAATTATTATTAAATTAAATTAATATTTTCAATTTAAAATTCTTTTAAATCAAATTAAATTATTATTAAAATTAAATCATAAATTAAACTAAGTCTTCAATTTATTTTATTTTTCAAATGAAATGAAATTAAATAATTATAAAACTATTAATTTTAATTTAATTTAATTAATTTAATTTAATTTGATGGATTTGATTTCCATCCCCAACCTCCATATTATTATGTATATTGCACTTAAATAAGAATATTTGATCTAAGTAGTTTTTTCTATGGTCATATATAGAAAAAAGAAATTGGAATTTATCAATTTATTAATAAAGGGTTATTTGTGGTTTTTCGCCATGCATAGTTACCTACCAGTCAGCATAATCAATAGTTAGATACTTCGTGCGCTTGCTTGATTGATTCACCTTTTAAATTAAAGATCTTTTGGCCCATAATTTTTGCATTCCACATGGTCACCAATTGCATTTTGAATTATTTTAATGTTACTTGTAAAATTATAAATAAATTGTTGATATATTTTTAGTCTTTTAAGCGAATAAGAAAATTGCAGACATACCACATGTGAAAGGAATCTAAACTGATTAAGTGCACTTATTTAATTTTTAATTACAAGATTGTATAGAGTTTAAAGAAACTTGAATCTTAACTCTTAAATCCATTAGTTCCATCCAAAAATTTTGTTGCATTTTATATGGTGAATTACAAGTAAGAGTAGATTTTATTGATGTAAAAATTATAATGATTACAAGAGAAATTAAAACAATTATTTGTTTGCAAGTGTACAAGAAAGTGAGGCACTAAGCCTTAAAAATTATAATAGACTAACTGTTGTAAGATTGATCACTTGTTTAAAGAGGATCAATTGCTTGATTGTTGAGAGCAACTGATTGCTTGATAATTACTTTGAGTGAAATTGATTGTTTTGATATTGTTTTGAGAAGAATTGATTTCTTTGAGAGGAACTGTCTATAAATTAAAATTTTGCTCAAGATTTTGATTTGATTTGCTTATAAAGAGGCTTTGATTCTATTCGATTTGAGTTAATTGTTTGATTTGGTGAATAGTTTAATTTTTTTTTTTACCCTTAACTTCATTTTTATATTGGTAAAATATGTTCACACTTCAATCATAATATTGCCATTACATAGGTAGTGGGATGAATGTAAATTATTTACTAGGAAAATATTAAAATTAACCCATTATTATGTTAACCACAAGATCTAGAATATATATATTTCTCATAATAAATCTTGTAATACATATATGATGAATTTGATATAATTGACTATTGTTAATTTTAATTATAAATTGATTTCTCTCTCTTAACCCTTTTTTTTACAACGATCTTTTGATGTAATTTGTAATTGTAAGTATAAAATCTAATGAGTAGAGAAATGATCAATTTTATCTTTTATGATTTAATCTAGTACGTTCATCATATAACTGAGTGAACGTTCATAATTAATTAGCTATTTAATTATTATTTTATTCTAAGGATTAATGTTAGTTAAGGATTAATGTTAGTTGGCTTATACTTAGACCATAATCTAATATTCTCCCACTTGACCTAGTTATAAAATATTCATCAGATTAAAAAAGTATAACTTTAAGTGCATATAAAAAATAAATCTTGAAAGTTCAAATATAAATGACTTAATATGATAAAATAACAAATGCAATTTATGGCGGTTATATATCATTTATGTGATATACTTCCTTTCATATATTATAATATTTGCAACTCACCATATTAAGTATGTAAATAATATAGTAAATTACATCATCGTTGATAATTATGTCTTGTAGACTTTCCTTTCAAATCATCAAAACATAAATGTATACACTCTCACAAGATTGAAAAACATTAATATAAAATCAGAAATATATAAATGAGCTCAAAGTGCTAGCATTTCATAAATATATGTCATTTGATGGTACAACTAAGACTCATTATTTGTACATGTTCCTTGAATGTCTTTGGTTGCACACCCTTAGTTAACGAATCTTTTATCATCATATCAGTATTTATATGCTTAATCGACACTCTTTGTTTTTGAACTTCATGCTCAACTACAAAATACTTTAATTATATATGTTAGACACCTTTTGGATATTTATTGTTCTTGGAGAAAAATGCTGCTGCAAAATTATCACAATAAATCTTTAGTGGTTTTGTAATGGTTTTGATAATCCCAAGTCTTGGAATAAAATTTTTAAAAAATGTGGCTTAAAAATACGCCACAAACATCGCTTCTATAGTTGATGAAGCAATGATAGACTATGCATTATTTTTTCATGATATTGCTCCATTTGCTAAAAGAAATAGATAACGTAATGTGGATTTTCTGCTACCAACACATCTAGCAAAATTTGAGTCTTAAGTATTCAATCACTTCCAAATGATCAGTCCTTGAATACATGAACATGTAGTTCTTAGTTACTTATAGGTACCTCAATACTTCCTCTGTAGATACATTAGACTGCCCACAAATTGAAGCATAATAAGAAATTGATTTCATCTCATTTCGTTCTATGTCATTCTTTGAATATTGCGAGAGATTAAATTTGTCCTCTTTCTGAATAGGAACAAATCTTGCTAAATACTTGTCCATATTAAATTTCTCTAAATTTCTTTTGATATAACCTTTTTGAGATAGTCCCAACTATCATTGTGACCTATAATGAAAAGTTTTAATTTCTATCACATAAGACGCCTCTCCCATATCTTTCGTTTCAAAATTTTTTAGAGAAAATCTTTTGTCCAAATATGCTCAAATCATTAGCAACAAGTAAGATATTATCAACATATAGAATTAAGAAATCAGACTTACTCTAACTGATCTTTCAGTATATACACCAATCAACGGTGTTTTTCTGAAAATCAAAAGATATTATAGTATCATTAAACTTAGGGTGCCATTATCGAGAAGCTTGTTTAAGTTCATATATTGACTTCTTAAGTTTACATACCATTTGACCTTTTATTGAGAAACATTCAAGTTGGTCTATGAATACCTTAAAGATCCTCATTAAGAAAGGTAATTCTCACATTCATTTGATATAACTCTAAATTATATTGAGTCGTCAATGCCATTATAATCCTTAATAAGTATTTCTTTGAGACAAATGAAAATATCTTTTTATAATCGATGTCTATTTTTTGAGTACAATCTTTGGCAAGAAGTATAACTTTATATCGTTTAATATTGCCAGTTGAGTTGCATTTGGTCTTAAAATCCTATTTACACCTAATTCATTTAGAACCTTCTGGAAATTCAATGAGATCCCAAACTTTATTGTCTACCATGGATTTCAATTTATCTTTCATAGTATGAATCCACTTTTTAGACGTAGCACATTCTATGGCTTATAAAAATGAAATTGGATCTTTATTTATTCCAATATCAACATCTAATTATTGTAAATAAACCACATAATCATTCAAAAATAACTTGACTTTATTTCTCTTTGAGATCTTCTCAAAAGTATTTCATGTGGTTCATGTACAACAAATGGTTGTGAGTTAGTTTCTTGCAGGTTTGTTTCTCCATTCAAATACTGTTCAGTATTGTCTAAATATTCATCAATTACTGAAATAATATTTAGAACAATTATAAATGAAGAAGTCTTTATGGGTAAAAAAACATTTACTCTTATTTCCTTGATATCCATATATTGTCATTCATCACCACCCCTACCCCCACTAATTCACCATTCTCAATGAATATAGTATTTTCATTTTCCACAATTCTAGAACTATGATTGGATAGTAAAACCTAAATCCTTTAGATTTTTCTAGGTAACTTATAAAGTAACCACTAATTTTTGAGAATCTAATTTCTTTTTATGTGGATTATAGATTTTTACCTCTGTTAGGTAACTCCAAACATGCAAATGTTTCAAACTGGGTCTCCTTCCAATTCATAGTTCAAAAAAAGTTTTTCAAAGAAACTGCCTTATTAAGGACCCTGTTCAACAAATACATAACAGTTTTAAAGGCATACATCCACAAAGATTTAGGTAGTGAGGAGTCACTCATCATACTTCTAACCATATCCATCAATGTCCTATTTCGCAGTTTTGCCACACCATCTTATTGAAGCATACCTGACATATACTGTACACATATGCCATGTTTTTTAAGGAACTTTGCAAATAGACTTGGACATTATCTTGACTCATCATATTTCCCTTATTATTCACTCTCTCTATCAGATTTTATAATTTTCAACTTTTTGTATTTGTCTTTCAACCTCAATTATGTACACCTCAAAGGCATCCACTGCTTGAAACTTTTCATTAAGCAAATAAATATAACCATATCATGAAAAGTCATTAATAAAAGGTAACAAAATATTTTTCTCCATTAAAAGATAGAGCATCAAAAGTTCCATAAATATCAATGTGTATAATTTCAAGAAGTTGAGTGCTTTTTGTTGTTCCTTTTTATTATGTTTAATGTAATCCACATATATACTTAGATCAGTAAATCTAGATTTGGTAGAATCTTATTTTTACCAATATTTCTAACCTTTCGTTTGATATATGACCCAAACATTTATGTCACAAGAAAACAAAATTTTTATTCAATGCACTATGTTTAATTTCAATATTACTATGAACAGTAAGCAAGGATCTAATAATTATCAAATTTCAATTTATATAAACCATCAATAAACACAATAGAACCAATAAATAATATGTTCCTAAATAAATTGAAAGGAAAAGGTAAAAAAAAAAAAAAAAAAAACCTTGATTTTTCACCTTTTTTCTTTATTAACCCTTAGAGAAATTATGGGTCTATTAAGCCCCTAAATTTTATCACTTGAGATAAAAAGACCCAAAAGCTGACGGAGTTAAGATTTTCAATAGCTTTTGACCAAAAATTAACTTTTAACCTCTCTTTTTTGAGCAAAAATTATATTAATATCTATTTTTTCTTTTAATTATTTAAGCATCTGAATTATATATAATTATTTTTTAAAAATACTCCCTCTACATCCATAATTGAACAAATAAATCAATCAATCAATGCCAATAGTAAAATTGATTTAATTAATAAAATAAATATATTTTGTGTTTTATTAATTAAATATATTTTGTGTTTTTATTGATTAAAATAAATAAATAAATAAAATAAATTTCCATCCAATTGCTATAAAATAAATAAATAAATTATTTTATCTATTTATTTTATAGCAATTGATTATTATTTTTTATATAAATTAAATTCATAAATTTTGAATTTTTTTATATGGAAATACTTTTCAATTATTTGAATGTGATTTAAATAAAGATATTTATTAAATTTAATTTACTAATTATATTAAATTTTTGAGTATATTACTAATTATTATTTTTTCAATTTTTTTAGCGTTAGTTTTATTGGTTAGATTTGAATCATGACTTAATTTTAAAGTAGTATCCCTTTACAACTAAATTGAGACCCCAATTATTTTTTTTTAGTTTAGTTTATTGTATTTATCTTTTTTTATGTATTTATATTATATATATAATATATAAATATATTTTACAAATGTATTGTCATAGTGGGATAACAATTGGTACATGAGCTTGTGTTATATTTTATTCAAAATTTCATGATTTTTAGAGTTTTAGATCTATTTATTTGGCATAAACTTCCACTTCTACTTCCATTTTTTTATGAAGGATAATGCTCAACAAGTTCACCACTATTTTGTAGAGTCAACTACAATCAATGGAAAGTTAAAATGAGAGTTCACATAAATTTCAAAGGATGTGAACTTTAGAAAGTGATAGAGAAAGGATCATATGTGCCTATGGTTGATAACTCATTTACTTTAAAAAAATATTCAATATATATGGCTGAAGATAAAGAAAAATAGCAAACAATTTCAAAACTATATATCTTTTATTTTGCTCTCTTGATGCTATAGAGTTTAATCGTATATCAACATGTGATTCGGTAAAAAAAAAAAAAATGGGATGTGCTCAAAGTTACTCATGAACACACAAATCAAATAAAATACATAAAAATCAACATGGTTGTATCTAACTTTAAACATTTCACTATGAAAAAAGAATAAATAATTAGTGAAATTATAAAAGATTACTACAATAGTGAATGACATATGTATGTAGAGAAACATATTAGAATTTAAAGTTATCATATAACTCTAAAAGCTAGTCACAATTTTAAAAATAACTTCAATGTGTTCTATTTCAGTTATTTTATGATTAATCTTATATATAATCTTATTCAACAAGTTATATCTTACAATTTTAGAAAGTGATAGAGAAAGGACCATGTGTGCCTATGGTGGATAACTTGTCTACTTTTAAAAAAAATTTCAGTATATACGGCTGAAAATAAAGAAAAATAGCAAACAATTTCAAAGCTATATATCTTTTATTTTGCTCTCTTAATACTACGGAGTTTAACTGCGTATCAGCATGTGATTTGATAAAAAAAAATTTGGGATGTGCTCAAAGTTACTCATGAACACACAAATCAAATAAAATATACAAAAATCAATATGTTTATGTCTAACTTTAAGAATTTCACTATGAAAAAAGAAGAAATAATTAGTGAAAATATAAAAGATTACTACAATAGTGAATGGCATATGTATGTAGAGAAACATATTAGAATTTAAAGTTGATATTAAAATTTAAAGTTATTATATAACTCTAAAAGCTAGTCACAATTTTAAAAATAACTTCAATGTTGATTGGTTCTATTTTAGTTATTTTATGATTAATCTTATATATAATTTTATTCGGCAAGTTATGTCTTACAACTTTAGAAAGTGAAAAAGAAAGGACCATATGTGCTTATTGTGGATAACTCATTTACTCTAAAAAAATATTTAGTATATACGATTGAATATAAAGAAAAATAACAAATAATTTCAAAACTATATATCTTTTATTTTACTCTATTGATGCTACAGAGTTTAACTATGTATCAACATGTGATTCGGTAAAAAAAATTTGGTATGTGCTCGAAGTTACTCATGAAGATACAAATCAAATAAAATACATAAAAATAAACATATTTGTGTTTAACTTTAAGAATTTCACTATGAAAAAAAAAATTAGTGAAATTATAAAAAATTACTACAATAGTGAATGACATATGTAAGTTGAGAAACATATTAGAATTTAAAGTTATTATATAACTCTAAAAGTTAGTCACAATTTTAAAAATAACTTCAATGTTAATTGGTTCTATTTCAGTTATTTTATGATTAATTTGATATATAATTTTATTCGGCAAGTTATGTCTTATATATATATATATAACTATAATTCAATGAGATAATAATAAAATAAAAAAAATATTATCTAGTGAGTATTATTTTATTGAAGAAAAAGGGGCATAATAAGGGAGAACAAGCATGTGTATTAACTCCAATCCACTTGAAAGTATATATTTTATCGGTTTCATAATAAATATTTTAATTTTTTTTAATATGTCTTAGTTTAATTGTCTCTTTTTTAATATAAATTATATTTTATCTTAATTTTATAATAATACTCTCATTAAAAAATGTGTTGAAAAATATAAATATTAATTAAAAAATATAAAATATGAGAAAATTAAGAAAATAGATAGAAATTAAAATAATAAATGAATTAAAAATATTAAAATGGATCAAAAAAAATTTCTTAATAATTGTATATTTTACAATTAGAATATTTATTATAGGACGGAGACAGCATTATTCATATATAATTAACCTAATTTTTAATTAATCCATTAAAATTAAATTTTGATAAATAATTTTAAATATTAAAATTATTTAATTAATTTTTATCCTATAAATATAAAAGATGAATAAAATTTTATTTAATTAAAAAATACCTTTATGAAAAAATATAATTAATTATTATTTTTCAAATAAAAATTATTAGCAATTTATGAAAAGAAAATTATTTTTTTATTTTCTTATTAATTTTTAACGTCACAAATAAAAGTTTCTGATTTCACTGAGTCTATAATAACCTTAGCATCACCTTCAAATATGACTAGTTGAAACCCAAGACGAAAACAAGCTTGCATGGCATCCCTTAAACACCTATCCAGCACCTTCGGACTTTTCTAGCTCCAACATGAAATAATTCTTCATTTGAACTTCTAATAACCCACCCCAAGCCACCATATGATGGATTACCTCTTGTAGCAACATCAAAATTAGCCTTGATAACACCATTTGGTGGAGTCAACCAACTATCAGTAGCCACACTACCCCTTGGATCAGCATTACGCACAGATGCCCTGCCTATATCCATTCCTACTGTTTGTGAACCAGGAGCCCTCTCATTTGCTGGCACCCTACCCTCTCCTCCCAGCGCTTCCCTTCTCATTCCTGCTACTACCGAGATTGGTATTTCCATACCTGAATATACACCTCTATACCTGGGCTGTATAAGACTGTGCTCCACCAGCAGCTTCTATTCCTGCATAACCCGTCTCCACACCTGGCGCAACACTGCTTGAAGTTCCTTGATCAGCCTCATTTATCCGTTCACCTGCTGCATTATATATGAGAGCTTGCTATTCTTTGATCTATACATGCTTGTCCGGACTGCTCTTCATTTATTGAACTACCACTGTCACCATTATTAAGAGAACCTCCAAATTCTTCCTCTTGCTCAGCAATTTTAGTAACAATTGAATCCACGTCCCACCTTTTCCTAGTAAACACCAAGTCATTCCTCAACTTCCAAATTCTCCATAAAACAAACACAACCATTCCTATTGAATCACCACCAACAGATCTAGAAGCTAAAGATTGAGTAACCGAAGCCCACCAACTCTTAAAATCGGAATAATGATCATCAATTGATCTAAGCATTAAGGAAGAATATAGCCATATTTGTTAAGCTAAAAGACAGCCAATAAATAAATGCTCTATTGTCTCTTTCCATATGAGAACATAGGGTTACTCGTAGTACTTTAATTTATAGGTTACGCATATTATAGTGATCTATTTTTAAATTATTATTAAAAAATATTTCAATTTTGTGTAATAATTACTTTAAAATTAAAAATCAATAAATAACGGAAAAATAGATCACAAACAACCGTGGGGCATCTCTAAATTGAAGACCAAGATTCTGTGAACTCTAACAGCTGCAAAGTTGTCACTTGGTGGTGATAGTGGGTGATGTTGGGGCTGGAGATGTAGGAGAAAATGGTGAAGGAGATGAAGTAGGAGAAGTGGTAGCAGCCGGAGAAGGAGTTGATGTTGGTGTTGTTGAAGGAGTTGGTGATGGAGTTGGTGCTGGTGGTGATGGTGTGTTGTGGGTGATAGGCTTGGGGCTGCCTGCGGGAGAGCTACTGTCACAGCAAACATTCCCTTCTCTTCTTCCCCCTTTTCACACTCTCTCTCTCTCTCTCTATCTCTAAAACATAACCCCAATTTCTCTGGCTGATTTGTTAGATTGTTTTGTTGGCTTTACTGTGGCTGCGATCGACACAGCGTCGTATTAATTCAGAGTTTGGTTTAGGGATTCACGAATTGATAATCAAGGTTTGTTGTGGAGAGAGAGCAATTTATTTTCTTGAAGTTTGGTTTCTGCGAAGTGAAGATTTTTAAGAGTTTTTTTTTTCTTCTGAATTTTTGTGTGATGAGAATTATCAGAGGATGAAAGATGACGCCGATGCTGCGTAGTGGAACGCACAGAGGCCGGGGAGCAGCAGCAGGCAAATCCAGCCGAGGAGGCAGGGGAAGCCATTGCAACAAACGCGCAGAAGGCGCGCGGCAGCAGCTGCTCCATGAGCTACACATAAAAACAATAATAATAATAACAAAAATAACGATAAAGAACAGCTACAAGCAGTTGATGAAAACGTAGTTGCTGTTGCTACAGCGGCGACGGTTAACCAGGTTGAGAATAGGGGAGTGGGAGTTGGTGGTGTTGGCGCTATTGGTGGAATAGTGGAAAAGGAGGAGGAAGTAAGAGACAGGCCTATGGATGAGTACGAAATTCCAGGTTTTCCGGTTTCAAGTGGAAGAAATCTTCTCCGCCCGCTATTGTTGAATTAAAATTTTCTAATTCTTCTGAGACCACGGTGGTTGATGGTGATCCTGAAAGAAATGAAAAAGAAAAGAAAATAATAGTGGGGATGAAGGTAAAATGGTTAGAAGAAGAAGAAGAATTGAGAGAGGGTGAAGAGAGAGAAGGGAAGAGGACAAGGAGTATAAAGGTGAGGAAGAGGTTTTAAGCCATGTTTTCGTAACCGAATCGGTTAAATAACCGAATCGGTTAAATAACCGAATCGGTTAAATAACCGATGAATACTGAGAATTAGATATTTGATCGGGATCGAATTAATTTAATCAAAAAAAATTTATATATATATATATATATATATATAATTTAACATTTATTATATATATGATGAAAATAAATATAATTTGATATTTTTTATTTTTTATCAAAAATAAAAAGAAATTTAAAAAATTTTAAAAAAATCTGATCTGCTCAAATCGAAAAAATTGGTTCAGTTTGACTGGTTCACCAGCTTTCAAGCGATTTTTAGGAGACGGATTTTTAAGCTGATCGGACCAATCCTTAGTTCAATTTCTACTTTTTTCGGTTCGATAGACCAATCTAATCCAATTTTGACAACCATGGTTTGAAGTGTTGCACAAGCCCATTTGATTTCTATTTGTGTAGTGAAAATATGATGTGGCAAAAATATTTGAAAAAAAAAACTTATTTGGAAGATCATACCTGATAACCATCAAAGAAATAGACGGATTGTGGGCATAAATATTTTAAAGTGATTGTCACACTAAATTAGAGTATTTTTATATGATGTTTTGAAGATGGAGCATCATAAAGTGCACAAACTATAAGTTGAAAGATCATGTATGAAATTTAATCCTGGAAATATTGGGTTGTTTGTTTGGGTACCTGACATTCTCCTAGCAAAGTTAGCACGTACACTTGCCCAATTATGCAAAAGTCTCCACACAAATAGCTTTAGGTTGTTAGGAACCTGCAGCTTCCAACTCATCTTCCAATTAATAGCCTGCGGACCTATAAGAGAGTGATTTATAGACGAATCTACAGATTTTGCAACTTGATTGCCAGATTTTACCGTATAGATAACATAATTAGAAAAATGTCATATCAATCTATCTCTTCTTCGAAAAATTGCCAAAGATATGAAGAGGCATCCGGCTCCGCCATAATTTGCTTGACTAAGTTTGACTTCCAAATTCCCAAATTACCATCAATTAGTTGAGATACTCATTGAACATCACTTTGAATTCCTTGTTGGCCATAGACTTTAAAGGGATATGAAGAAGGTAACCAATTATCCTCTCAAATATTTATATTTGTACTAGACCCTACTTGCCATCTCAATCCTTTCTTCAATAAATTTTGCCCCTCTAAAATACTCCTCCAAGCTCAAGATGAATTATTCCCCGTACCAATCCTTCAATAATTAGAGTGAGGAAAATATTTCCCTTTCAAAATCTTAAATAATAGACAATTAGTGTTTTGAATAAGCCGCTAACTTTGCTTAGCAAGCAATGCTAAATTAAAAGCCTCTAAATCTCTAAATCTCAGTCTTCCCTCCTTTTTATTTTTACTTATTATATCCCACTTCACCCAATGAATTTTTTGCTCTGAATTCTTTTGACCCCACCAAAATTGAGCGATATATCGACTAACATCCTTACATAAATTGGAACTTAATTTGAAGCAAGACATAGTGTAAACTGGTATGGAAGTAGCGACTAACTTAATTAAATCTTCCTTTCCAGCCAAAGATAATGAACGAGCCTTTCATCCTTGCAACTTTTTCTTGACCCTATCTTTTATTGCAACAAAAGTTTCATTTTTAGATTTTTGAACAAAGGATAACAGTTCCAAATATTTGTCCTGAGCACCAACACTACCAATCCTTAATCTTGCAACCAAATTGTTTCGTAAATCAGACGGTGTGTTCTTACTAAAGAATATCGCATATTTTTGGAGATTAACCTGTTGTCTACTAGCTTTCTCATACACTTTTAGAATATTTAACAATTGATCACACTCTATAATGTTCGCCTTACTGAATATAATTGAATCATCAGCAAAAAAAAGATGTGAAATCGAAGGAGACCTCTTATTGACCTGCAACCCAAGTATTTGACGCAACCCCTTAGTTGGCTTAAAATACCCAGTTGGCTCCCCCATTAATCAATATAGGATAAGATACTGAACTAATACATGCCATAACCTATTTAATCCATCTAGAATGAAAATCCATTTTGACCATGACTTCACAAATATAATCCAATTCAACCCTGTCATATGCCTTTGACATGTCCAATTTAATTGCCATATCAAAAGAATTTCCATTATTCCTATTTTTTAAGGTATGCATTAGCTCATGGTCTACCAACATGTTATATGTGATAAGATGTCCCCAATAAAAGCACTTTGATTAGGACATATAATGTGCTGTAAGACCTTTCTCATATGAAATGATAAAATTTTGCTCATAATTTTATAGAACATCAAACATAGACTAATTGGCTGCGGTTGCATCATATTTTCCACATTTTGCACATTTGGAATTAGAGAAATTAAGTGTGATTGAATCCCTTAAGCATCTTCCCATACTTGAAAAAATCTTTGATTGCTTTTCAAACCCTTGACCCCATGATTTCCTAATAAGTTTGAAAAAATTTCCTTGTTATCCCATCCGCCCCTGGTGCCTTTAATGGATGAATTGAGAAGACAACATCTTTAACTTCTTTAGAAGTTACTGGTTGAATAAGTGTCCAATTCATTTTTGGAGTTATTATTCTTGAAATTCCTGCAAGTACCAACTCTATATTTGAGCAGCTCGTTGATGTAAAAAAATCCTGCATAAATTCTATTGCAATTTTGCTCATTCCTTCTTCATCCATTATCCATGCCCCTGTTTGACTGTGAATAGTACTCCATTCGTCCCAAAATAAATGTCCTAATTATAAAATGCACAAATATCAATAATTTTTTTTAGACTATTTTAATTTTTATTCTCTTTTAATTAAGTACAACCATCTCTTTTATTATTTTAATATCTCTCTCTTAATTAAATACAATCATCTTTTTTTTTTTCAAAAGATAATAAATGTTTTTATTTTTTCAAATTTATTTTAATTATATAAGACCAAATATATTAGGGTATTATTGAAATGTTAAGGTAAAATATAGTTTAAATTAGATAATGATACAATTAAATTGGAATATACCAAAAAAGAAACTATGACATTTATTTTGGGACGGAGGGAGTGTTAAATTTCTGTCTCTGAATAGTAGAGGTATGAAAAAAAAGTATTTTTATCACCAAACTTCAACCATTGCGCTCGTGATTTCTGCCTCCAGAGTTGCTCTTCTTGTGACAAAGCCATTTAAGTCTTCTCTCCGTGGCTGCAATCTCATCCTTATCCACATTAGTAGTTACCGAGGTTAGGCTGATTAATTTTTGCTCTAATTCGTCAATTAGCCTTTTAGAACTAGTATTATGACTTTAATTCCAATTCACCAGATTATGATGACACCGCTTAAGTTTAGAAAAAACAGAGAACATACTAATGCCCTAGACCTCTTCTTACCAACTTTAAGAAACAACATTCTGAACCTCCGCATTGGTGGCCCACTTAGTATCAAACTTGAATTGACGTTTAGCACGATAAACATTAGGATTCAAATCAACCAGAACTGGACAATGGTCCGAACCAATATCTTTTAAATGTAAAAATCGAGATTGAGCAAATAGGGACTGCCATTCAATTGTTGCAAATGCTCTATCCAACTAGACCTACATGTTGCCATTTCCTACCCATTTGATGCTCTAGGTGAATGGATGACCCGCAAATCCCAAATCCAACAACCACTTTCATTAACAAAGTCTCTAAATGGTGCTAAAGAGGACTGGGGTCTAAAAACGCCCCCTACCTTTTTTTTTATTAAATAAAATATCATTAATATCTCCAACCAACAATATAGCATAACAATTATTTGCAACCAAAGGTCCCAAGACTTGAAATTGCTCTTTATGAGTCCCGTCATTAGTGCTACAATACACACAAAACAAATCCCAGGTAACCCCGCCAGAACCTATCACCCAACTATGAATAAAAAATCCATTAGAAGCCATTATGGTTAACCCAATATTTGCCTTCCATGCCAAAACCAACCCACCTGTTGTATTCCTTACACCCGATGGTTCTACGAAAAAAGAATTGCAATATCCAATATTATCTAAGAACTGTTTCACTATCTCCAACCTGTTCCTGGTTTCACATAGAAAAAGAATGTCAGGGGAATGAATCTAGAGAATTCTCTTGCCTGAAAACTAGTTAGGGGATTCCCCACACCTCGACAATTCCAACTTATGAGCTTCATTGATCAGATTGGGCCCAGTTAAGGTTGTCTACCTCACCATTTCAGAATTACCAGTGATATTTGTCATACATGTCTTCTTTCCTCCCTCATTCTGAGCATCCATACATCCACGTTTCCTATTCTCATACACCACAACCTGATCTTTTGTAGGGCCTCCAACATTAATACTTCTAGCTTTAACCTTAAGCCTTTTGTTTCTTATTACCATTCCCTTACTCCCACTGAACCCATATTAAACTTCAATGAATCCCCTTCATTAGATTGAGAAATTTCTTCCCAAGAACACGTAAAGAATATTTGCAAAAATAGAAAGAGAGTTATAAGGTGGAAGGAATTTTTCTCTCTGATCTTTTTATTGAGAAAAATAACAGGTATTTATAATACCTTAAGTGTCATTTGGAAAAAACATAACTCTTTAATCAAATAGACAACTCTTTAATTAAATTGACACAACTCTTTAATCAAATAGACAACTCTTTAATTAAATAGACACAACTCTTTAATCAAATAGACACAACTTTTTAACCTCTCTTTTTTCTCCAATGTGGGATAATTATCTAACAATCCCTCACTTACTTAATGATCATTAAATTCATGACTTCGTTAGATATTTTTTTTAAATATCCCTACTTTGTTAATGATCATTAAGTAGCCTTCATTTGATTTTTAAGATATATGCATCTATAAGGTGTCTTTCGACTTAGACCTTCTAGTAGCATAAATTTTTCAAAGTCTTATCATAAATTATGGTGACTTATTTTTTAAACCATAATTCCTATATTGACAAAACTAGAAAAATTTATACATAAAAATCTTACTTACTTCCTTACGTGTTCCCCGTGAGCTTTAGTACCACATTATAGCCATGTGCTACCTCATAGAATTCATAAACACTTACAAAGTTTTATTTTCCAAACTTTGATAGAAGCAACACCACTCCTCATGTTTATATAGATGAAGGTTTACTAAAATCCAAATTCATTAAGAGTAATAAACACTCACTCTTCTTTTCATGAGCACTATATTGATTCCAGTGCTCGCTGATAAGTCACAAAAATAACTTGTTATTACCTTTTAAACCTTTAATATTGCAAAGCAATATGAAAGGTAGGGTTCCCATTATTGATAACAAATTATAATGCTTTAAGACCCATCATGCTCATAGTACTACTTATCATATCTCTCGAGAATCCTTTGGTCAAAGGGTCAGCAAGATTGATTTTTGATCTAACATAAACAATTATGATAATGCCATCAACAATTAACTATCTTATATATTCATACCTTAAAGCAATATGTCCAGATTTGTCGTTATAAATCTTGCTAAATGCCCTAGACATAGTTGTTTCACTATCACAATGCAACTCTATATCTAACAATAAATTTCTCAGCCATTCCGCCTCTTTGCTTGTCACTGCCAAAGCAATAAACTCAGATTCCATTATGGAATGAGTAATGCACATCTGTTTCTTAGAAGCCTATGAAATGGCTCATTCTCCTAAGGTGAAAATCCAACCAGATGTTTACTTATTATCATGAACACTAGTTATCCAACTAGCATCACTAAATCCCTCTAGCACCAAAGGAAATTTATTATAAGATAATGTTAAGGATTTTGTCCTTTTAAGATAATCAATAACTCTTCCTATAGCTCTCCAAATAGACACAAGTATTTAATCAAATAGACATAATACTTTAACCTCTCTTTCTTTTCCAAAATGGGATAATTATCTAACAATCCTCTTTTGAAGAAAACGGTGTCGTCTCACATGTACCATACGCTTGTTTGCTCTGCTTTTTGTTACACAAGTGCTAACCCAGCTTTCCTCTTAAGATTGTTAGAAAAATATAGATGTACTGTGTTACGAAACAAAAAGGCATTAAATGTGTATTCATTTCCCTTAAGGAAATTATGCCCCATTATGTTGCTGCTGAGTTTATGGCATATTCCCTCCAAGATTAACAAAGCCAAACAAGAAATTATAGACATCAAAATCAATAATTTCTTCCCAAGAACACGTAAAGAATATTTGCAGAAATAGAAAGAAAGTTATATAGTGGAGGGAATTTTTCTCTCTGATCTTTTTCTGGAGAGAAATAATAGGTATTTATAATACATTAAGTGTCTTTAATCAAATGGACACACCTCTTTAATAAAATAGACACAACTCTAATCAAATAGACACAACTCTTTAATCAAACAGACACAACTATTTATCAAATAGACACAACTCTTTAATCAAATAGACATAACTATTTAATCAAATAGACACAACTCTTTAACCTCAAATAGACACAACTTTTTAATCAAATAGACATAACTCTTTAACAAAATAGACACAACTATTTAATCAAATAGACACAACTCTTTAACCAAATAGACACAACTCTTTAAATAAATAGACACAACTATTTAATCAATAGACACAACTCTTTGACCTCTCTTTCTTTTCCAATGTGGGAGAATTATCTAACAATCCCCCTACTTACTTAATGATCATTAAATTCACGACTTCATTAGATACTTTTTTAAATATCCCTACTTTGTTAATGATCATTAAGTACCTTTTATTTGATCCTTAAAATTTATGCATCTATAAGGTGTCTTTCAACTTAAATCAGCCATATGATACCTCCTGGAATTCATAAACACTTGCAAAATTTTATTTTCCAAACTTTGATCGAAGCGGCACCACTCATCGTGTATATATAGATGAAGGTTTACTAAAATCCAAATTTGGACTTTCTTGGTTCTTGAACCGAGCCTATCATCTTCATTAAGAGTAATAAACACTCACTCTCCTTTTCATGAGCATTATATTGATTCTAGTGCTCGCAAATCAGTCATAATAATAACTTGTTATTACCCTTTAAACCTTTAATATTACAAAGCAATAGGAAAAGTAGGGTTCCCCTTATTGGTGACCAATTATAATGCTTTAAGACCCATCATGCTCGTAGTACTATTTATCATATCTTTCGAGAGTCCTTTGGTCAAAGGGTCAGTATCACGTCCTATGGTGTGGGACCCGCCTATATACCGACACCCGTAAAACCCTTGTCATCATATTCTTGTATCAACTATCTCAATATCAACTCATAATCCACACATATAAATATATTCCATCTCACATCAACAACATCATTAATATTTATATTTCAAGTATTTCAAAATATAAAGTATGTTATTTATTTACATTTTAATATATATACATTAACAGTTAGCATAACTAAACCATAGAGCTACTAAGAAGTAACAAAATACAACATGTTTAGGAATTTGCATAGCCAAAAGATATCGGTTCCACTGAAGAAGAAGGAAATCTCAGGAACCGCTACAAACTACTCCGAACCTGAAAATATTAATCCACTAAAGTGGTGAGTTTTACTACCCAGTGAGCTATAAATATATTACTATGTAGTATGACTAGGTAAAGTCATGACCCAGTTTCCCGGATCGCGACGATCCTAGGGCATAGGAGATGCCAATGGCGACCGGCATCCGTAGAACCCAATATCACATGCATCATCTATAAACCTCAATATGTTATTCATATTAATTAATTATCAACCATTCTGTTATCCTGTTATGCATTTTGTAATCATTCTGCAATTTGCTGTAACATTCACATATCATGTCTTAATACCATCACATAACTCAATATAATAGTATCAATATATCATATACAATGTTCATCTCCTAACTAATCCAATATATACCCATGGAGCAACTAGATAATGAACACCAAAATAAATATACAGAATATATCAGAAATCCAGAAATATACATCAAGGACTGTTGCAGATATCCCGGAATGACAGAAGACAAGAATCTGCAGTCTACTCCTCTCCTGAAACGGGTAAACAATGAAAGGATGAGTATAGATGATACTCAGTGAATTTACATGCACCAATAATGAAATATAAGCTCAAATAATGGTTTGCACATGATAAGGAATAATGATACAGTGTAAATTATATAAGTTACAGATTCAGTATCGGTAAACAGTAGGAATAGCAATGATCATATCCAATCAGGAAATCAATATGGTAAGACAGATAGAGGGCCATGAACACGTAGACTATATGTAATCACACAGTTGATCACATATCACATAGGCATAAGACTGATCAGGTCCTATAGCTGGAACCAATAACCCTTCCCAATTAGAGCATCAATATCAATGTGCATATTGCCGACAGTATGTATTCACTACCCTATTGGTGAGGCAGCTCTGTCAAACCACATTTGGGTCAATAGAAAGAGATAACATGTCAATAGATACCATTATGCAACAATGGTACCATCACTGTCAATATAATCAATATCAATCAAATCAAGTAATATTTGAATCAATGGCATAGTAAAATACAATATATGAGTAAGGATATAGGTTATGGTAAACAATAATGGTATGGAACAAAAGTTGGTTCGGTGGCCGAAATTGGTAGGTCAATTGGCATGCAAACATTACTGGTGACAATGGCATTCAATTGGTAGGCCTATGGCATGCAAACCAATAGGCCAATGGCAAATGAACTAGGCATTTCATCGAACACTTGGTGGGCATACAATGGTAAGCCAATAGGTTAGGTTTGGTGGCAAATTTGACTTGCCCA
>CANXYC011300292.1:0-23844 GCA_948193065.1 Aleurites moluccanus
GCGATATCGGTACCGACGATTTCCGAAAAATTTTCTCGTTTTCGCTCTAACTGAGTTTCTAAAATTATTATTGGTCATTTCGATATTTTTAATCTATATACTGAGAACTTATTTTTCAAAAACTTGTTATGCATAAATATTAGGTATTACAGAAACACAATGGCACATAACATGGTTAATACTGCAAAAAAAGAACATGCAAATTATCTAGAAGCTGCATCCTCAATTGGCTGCTAGGATGAAGAAAAAATTAACATAAGCAGCAATATTAAGAGATCTACCTTTCCCATCAGATTTATAATATCCAAAATCACGAGTACACATAGTGTTTTTTTTCTCTAAACAAAACTCCCCAACCTTTGTTAAGCGAGCTTTGCCTTGTAGCAATAGATATTCTCTGTAGCTGTGCCATGTAATAATGCTACCCAAAATGCCATACTATAATGGAAATAAAATAATTTTTTCTATGATCCTAAGGGTTGGGCATATACTAGTTAGTTTTGATTTTCAATGCTATGACTGCTTATACATATATATAAAACTATAATGATACAAAAATTCATAGCATTGCAACATGAAAGTCATCTAAAGTTTGCATCATTAAGATTGCTCGTTTCATTACTCCTCAGTGGTTTGCATGACAGAAAGTTGATTTCAATGATCCAATTTTAGGATTCTGCAATCTAGATTGCAAATTGATAGATGTCTAGCAATTTCTGGAACTGATACCACTCCCACAAACTTTATGAAAATAATCGCAATGCAAAGAATAATAAAATAGCAAACTAAAAGGAGAAATTCTTAATTAGCTACCTAAAATAAAATTAATAATAATTTGAAAAAAAAAATCAAGGTTTAACAAAAGCAACGAATCAATGAGTTGATAACGCAATTCACCAGTTGACATAAAAGAGAATCAAAATCGAAAAATGAAGAGTAAAAAAGGTATCACCACCAGCCGCAGGAGAAGGAAGAGCACAGGTCTCGCTAAATCCAATCACAAGAAAAACTACAACTCTAGAAAATATAAGCAACAAGCAAAGGACAAAAGAATTACCTGAGACCGACTGTGCAGAGCAGTTTAAGCGAGGTTGGGAGGGTACTTTGGGCAATTGATTTTAAAGGAGCTTTTTTAGTTTTACTTTGAGAAACAACCCCACCACGACAGCTACTTTCTTAAAAGTCAACGCATGAACCACAACGAGTTTGAATAACAGTGTAATATATTATGCAATATAACATTATTATTATCATTTATTATTATTATTATTATTTATTTATTTTTTTGAAGAATTGAATCACGAAATTAAGGATTGTTTGGATGTATAAAGCATTTTGAAAAATAGAATTTCAAAAATATCATTTTAAAATAAATTGGGATATATAATTTAAATTTTTTCTGTTAATTTCAAAATGATATTTTAAATTAATCTGTGAAACACTTTAAAAATTCATTTAATATTTTTTAAATTTTAAAATAGCGTTTGATACGCATTTTAATAACATTCAAACACCCCCTAAATACCATAAAAGAGATCAGTGGAGTAAAATTTGAGAAGGTCGCCCAATGCTTTGTAATCAAAGGGGGCATTGGCCCCATGAAAATTTTGAAAATTCATGGTAGAGTAGAAATTTAAGTTAATATTTTGAAAATTTGGTAAATCAACAATAAATATTAATTATTATGTACTCTCATTTTTAATAAATACCTCATTTCTCTTTATAATGTTTTATTGAATTTAATAAATTTTCTTCGACTTTGTATAATAATCTAATTTAAGAGCACATAGATTATAAATATATAATTTTTAAGGGTAAATGAAAAATATTTGATACTTTTTTTTTTTGAAATAAAAATTATTTGATACTTAAATATATGAGCTAGTCGCAATAAAAATCTTTAACATTCACTTAAAATGAAGTCAAAAGCATATATATCTGAATTTTGCCTTACTTTACATTGTGGCTTGATCAATTGGTTTGACCAAAAGTCGAGTTTATATTATCAAACTCAAGTCAAAATTTAGAGCGAGGTGAATAACAACAGTTTTATGAAAATATGTATATTTTTTTAATTTAATTCCGATTGAAATTTAAACTCCAGACCTTCCAACCTTAGACATGACTTCAATACTACAATGGATGAAAGTATAATTTACTGTGTACCAATTGCCATACTCGTGCACAATTGATAAAGTTGAGATTATATTTTCTCCAAAAACAAAGATACAGTACGAGTGCTACGGTAAACTATGTTACAATTGCTTGCCAAATCATAACTGGCAACCTAGAACATATGGGAGGAACACAGCTGACATCTATCCATTTTGCACCTATTAGTTCATTCCCCAAAATTTCTGTGCTTTCCCTATTCCCAAATGTAAAATTTGTAAAATACCAACCCAATCATGCTGTCAGATAAAGTTGTTCTTCTTACACATAGGTCTTATGGAACTTTGACCCAAAATCAAAAAGAGGACCATCGAAGCAACAATGAGCTGTGGAAGAAATTGCCCAAGGTTCCAAACATACTGACAAAACTGTTACCCGATCTTGTGCAACCCGATGTGCAGATCAGATGATATAGAAATCAGAAGTGGGAGAGAATAATGCCACACTGCTTTAAAGACTCGTTTCTGATGAGCTCTTATGGATTGGGATGGCTTGTTAGAATTATACCTGATATCAAAGATGTGAATCACTGGGTCTACTGAACCGGATGTCAAATACAAACCATCAGGAGACCAAGTCTGATTGATCAAAGCCGATTGAGATTCACTGCTTTCTTGCTTAAACCCAAAACAATGAAGCTCTGTCTGCCTAAGTCTAATATCAAACAATCTCAGCTGCTTCTCAGGCATCCTGCAAATAACACCTCAAGTTGAGAACTTTTGAGAAGCAATCAGAAAATTTCAACAGAGGAAAGCTCTCCTTGGAAAGATAAACATAAATCACTGTAACATTAAAATTTTTTCACCCACATAAATGCTACAATCCTAAGATAATGTAAATTCTGCATGTTGATCCACTTAGACACCAAATACAACTCCCAATTTTTACCATCTTAAACTGAATGGGTATCCATATTTAGGGCTAACATGGTGTATTGAGATGCCAGATAGAAGAGCAGCCAGAGCATGAGTACAAAAACAAACCTAGTCCAAAATAAAAAACTAGAAAGGAGCTTACCCTGTCTGAACCATGAATAGATTGAAATCACATGGATTTGGCAGAACACTCATGCATTTGTTATCTAATTGATGCTTGAAGTCTGCTCTACCAACATGAACGTCAAACCCTATAATTCTCTTGTCTGCACCAGCAGACAGTACAATATGCTTTTGCTGCAACGCAGCAATTCCCATGACAGCTGAAGAATGCATATTTCTGTGCAATGCTTTTGGCTTCCATAAATTCTCATCTTCCTCATTCCAAAGTACAACGGCGTGATCACTGCCACCAGTGGCAAAACAGGAATTGTCCCATGGCATGAATGTTATGCTGTTAATAATACCCTTGAGATGAGGCCTACCCTCCAAGTAAGTTACCCGGGACTTCTGCCAAAGCAAATAGATAAAAATATTTAATTTTATGTAAAAATGAACCTTATTTTAACGAATGTAGCATGATCAAATTGTTATAATTGCATGTTTACAGGATATGTAAACTCCACCACTGTCCGATAAGTTATTGGAACAGAGAATAAGGTGGCACTAGCATATTTATCCAGAAAATAAATCTCAACCAAGATCCATACCCCTTGTGTTTTATTCAAATTTAGGATTGATATCTGAGAATCCCCATTATCAGCACTGTAAGTAGAAAATAAGCTGTTTCCCAGTGGGTGCCAAACAATATCTTCAGGCCATCGCCTATGCTTTGAAGACACGCAATCAGTAGAACTAAGAAGAGAGGCACCTGATCTGCAATTCAAGGGAAAAATAAAAAATGAAAGATGAGAATCTTCACATAACAAAACTGAAAAACCGAACATTAAAAGACTTCAATACACACAGAAGTTGATGGCATTTATCAAATTTGGAAAATAGTAAATAGATTTATTTGATATGAAGGAAGAATAGTGTCAAATTTGGCAAATAGTATACAGATTTTCTTTTTTTAATACAAATGAAGAATAATGGCCTATATAAAGCCCCCCTTGGAAATAGAAATTTAAAACAGAGAGCAAAGAAAAGGAGCAGTGCATGTTGGTGCGCTTCTTTGTGTAGGAATGCAGCATAAAGGAGGAAGGTGTCCCTTGTATGTCCAGGTAATTATCCATACCTTTTCATTGATTTGTGCTGCAGCAACATGTAACATGCAAATTTTTTGCATTAGCTTGCAATGAGAATGTTAAGTTCTTTTTTTTTTAAGGGAAAATGAGTATATAAATTAATTGTGAAAAGATATTGCAATTTAGTCACTAGTTCATGTAGGCCTTAGCAAAAGTGAGGCTTCCGTTGCTGAAATTGATAAATATGCTTGTTTTAGTTGGCATAGATCAACATTATACCATAGGTTCCTCTCTAAAAATGACCACACATGGTCAACAAAGTGATAAAATAGCGGAAACACAATGAAGGGTCCCAAAGATGAGAAGAACGCTTGAAAAAAATTAAAAGTATATTCCTTGTGTTTCACCTAAACAGGATAAACAACTTTCCAGAATTTGAGGATAGCTAGTAGCTTACAAAAGAAAAAATAAAAAACGGCTGATCCTAACACTATTTTGTTAAGGAAGCTCCTCCACAAGTTATTTATCTAGTGCATGAAATTATAGCTGGACAGCAGAAGCTTGTAAAAGTATGTATTTCAACAGCAGATGCTAATTTACATAAAAGTACGTGCTTGGAAGGAATGAATTATTATTTGCAAGTTAGTTTTCATTTAACAAAAAATAAATAAAAGAAAGAAAAATATGAATTAGCCATCAATTCCAGCACCAATAGATCATATTGCCTCCAAAACAAAACAACTAAACTCTGAATGGAGCACCGAGCACCATAACTAGAAATCACAAAAGAAAAGGCCAGCAAGAGTGGAGCAGTCTTGGATTGAAAGCATATTCCTTTATCCAACCTCCTGTAGATAATGTAAATCAGAAAGCAAAAACCTAGCAAGAAAAGACTCCTAATTTCACAAGCCTATGGCACTGCTCAGAATCCAAAACACAAACTCAAATTCTTCATACATCACAGATCTACTGGTTCATATTGCCAGTCTGCATGAATAAATTAAGAAGTGCTCTAAAAAGTTTGTCTGCGCCATGATCTTGCTAAAAATTAGCAACTCCCCTTCCAGTAGCAGATCTTATGTCCCATGATGAACAGTACAACCTAAACCTATATATGGATTTCGTATGCAATCTCATCAGGCACAATCAAGAAAGCATTAAGAACCTGCTTGATTGAATGAAGAGTGAGGAAGCAGAAGCATTCTCAGTTATCAGCAAAGGATGTTCAACATAATATCACTAAAATGGACTGCCTCTGCAATACCAATAGGAAAAAATCAAGCATGCCACAGAACTCTTATCATATGCATAATGTTCTAAGTGAACTAGACTGCACTGAGTGCGTGCTTTATCACAGCCTAGTATCAGTCAGCAAATTACGTCAGCTAACACGGGAAAATGTACTTAAAGTCTGTCCTACTTGGACTGGAATATGAGATGGGGGTAGGTGTCTAGGTGTCAGGCTCCCCTGATTTCCAAAATTTTCTAGATTTCCCACTAATTTTAAGTGCCAAAGTGTCATATCATATCCAAGTATTCTTATCCAACAATGAGTATTTTGAGGAAAAATGAAGATTGAAGTAACGATGCATAAACCACAACCAAATGTCACACTTACCCCCGAGACTGAATTTCCCATAAGTGAACCATTCCATCCAACGAACTGTACATATTTCAAAACATTACAAGTCAGATAATGTAGATTATATGAGAACAGGGAAAAAGTAAATTAATATTACCAAATTTTATTTTATTTTCATGTTCTGAAAGGGCATCAAACAACAAGAAAAAATTCATGAAACTGTGCTAAATTTCTCCTTCTGAAACCACAAGCACTCACGTATCTTCTTCCTACTAATATAAAAGTTGTAAGAGAAACAAAATAACATTTCACGTTTAAACACGAGTGTCAGTGCACTCGATGAGTTATGACTACTATGAATTTTCAGTAATTCAAAGATTAATGAATGTTGATAGTGCAAATATATATTTCTGTTGGTACATTTACAATTCTAAATGAATCTCCTTATTCCCCTAATTCATCTCAGCAGAATAGCAGAATATGTACAGATATGCAAGACATGATCATCAATTTCTCCTCTGAATTGTGGCTCACTTTTAACAGTTTTGCTCAATCATATCATCCTTCCAACCAGCACTATTACCTAGTGCTTATCCTTTTATAGATTCAGAACTATTACCTAGTGACTAGAAGAAATATCCAATGTAAATTTTCCACAAGACAGAAATGAGTTATGTTTAGAACACTAGTTTCTTCATATCAAAACACAAGCATCAAGCATCCTTGAAAATTTGTGTTCATGTTAAGCCAACAAAATGATTAAAGCACAGAAACTGAGTCAATGTTTTGTGTTCTTTTTCTGTTATTTGGTTGGAAGTTACCTAGAAAAACAGATCCACAAGTCTTTGATAATGTCACAACAACATAAGCTCCACTTAATCTAAGGTATCTTTTTCTTTCTCAAAGGTTACCCAGCTCAAATAGTAAATCACCTGGTCACAAAAAGCTTATGATTTACTGGACAAAGAGCAAGACTTCTCAATTTTCTCTTGTGCTGGCTAGAGATATGATTGCTTGAATGGCACCGGATTGTGCATGGAGAGGAGCTACTGCATATCAATGGAATCAGCTCCTTGTGTTCTTTCTGTATTTCTTTTTGTTCTGAAAATATACAGAAGGTTTTAGTAGATCTTGAAACGAAAAAGCTGAGATTTTGAACAGAATACCAAGTGATGCCAAATGTAATTCCATATGTATGAACGACACCACCCAAAAAAAAAAGAAAAGAGAAGAAACAAACAAAATAAAATAAAAACAGATTATTTGTCCAGTGAGAGTATTACCAAGCTTCCTTTTTGTTCCCCTATCTTGACTTTCAACGTCAGGAGAATTTCTGTAATACTTTTCTACTTTTACTTTTGGAACAGTGTTTATATGGGTTGAAGGACTTGATGGAGAAGCTTTTGCACCGGACCCTGCTGATTTTATAGGTTGAGATATTTTTGGGTTTGCAGCAGGAATTAAAAGTTCAGTTCTGGATTGAGGTTGATTCCTAGAAGAACCTTCATTGACATGAATAGGGCTGATTGATCTACTCTCCAACTTCAAACTTTTAGTCCCATTTCCCAGTGAAACTTTAGATGGCACTAATGCAGAACCACGGAAGCGAGCCAATCGACCTTCTGTATCATCCAACCTCTTCTCTGCTTCCTGTAGCTGCAAACTCTCCCAGAGGAATAATTAGCCATTAATTTCCTCAAAAATTATCTAGAAGTCGACATGTTAATTTCATTAAACCTCAAAGCCTAACACGATATACATCCTCCGAACAAAGCGACAGAAATGAAGCATATAAATAACATTTTCTTTGAGCTGGAAACCCGCCCTTGAATAAGCAAAGCAGCATTTCAAGTAAATATCTTTTGATTCTTTTCATTTTATCGACATTACGAAAATAGTTCAAAATGGACACGGAAAAATCCAACTCTCATTTTCCATTATCAAATAATGAAATCATAGTAAGAGTTGAAAAAAAAAATCAAAACCTACTTGTGAAAGACTAAAGAAAAAGCCCAAATGTAATTGCAGAATCCAGAAAATGAGGAAACGGGGATTAAAAAGAAAATTAATAAAAACAACCTGAGATGTGTAATAGGAGATACGTTTCCTGAGATGTTCAACTTCGCGAGTACGATGTTCGATCAGGGCTACCAAAGCCTCCTCTTGCTCTTCTCGGCTGGTACCTTCCTCTACTTCTCCTCCTCCTCCGCGCTCTTCTTCGGGCATCGACTTCGGGTTCATTACTAGTTGTTCGTCGCCGCCGTCGTTGTTGTTTTGCTCTAGTTTTGGCTTCTTGAGAATCGCAGAAGCCGCGCTTATAATTCGCTCCTCTGTCTGTCAAGAAACTGTTTGCATTTGCGCCAGTTTGGTTTGGTACAGAAGCTTTCTTTTCCTGTTATTGGCGAGCGCGAGAGAAATGACTGGGTTTGAAACTTACATATTAGGGGCACCATTGCACCAAGCGAAACAAATCTCATCGAAATTTTTACTTTCTGTTCTTTTTTATTATTTTGTTTTTTAACTTTTAAGAAAAGAAAAAAAAAAAGTTTTTGAGAAAATAAAACTTTTTTTCTTTTTGAAAGATAGATATAATAAGAATAAGCCATTAATTAAAATTTTAATCTTTGTTATAAATATATAAATTAACGTAGTCCTACATTATTTTTATATAATTTTACTACATTATTAATATTTTATAATTTATAGGAAATATACACCCTCTAAATAGAGATTCTCCTAATTTAATAAGGTCCGCCAAAAATAATATAAAATTATCCTTTACATTATTTATTTTTATGTTTTTTTAGTTTATTATTATATTTTTTTATTTTCATAATATTCTCTTGTATTTAAATTTTTTCCATTGAAAGTAAATAGATTTTACAAAAAAAAATTTAAAAGAATATATGAGAAATTTATTAACTATCTAATTGTACAAATCAAAGTTTAATAGACCTATTTTCTAATGGCATTTGATACCAATGCCATGTTACTACAAGATTCAGTAATTAAAGTTTAATATTTTTTTATTTATAATAGTAATTTCATTTAATATTTACAAATAAATCTGATATTTACCATACAAGTCCTTTGGACTAAGCCTAGTATCAATTACATAGTTAAAATTGAAAAATATCAGGCTTGTAGTAATCCAAAATCCTATTAATATTTTAGAATTTCAAATCTATTTTGATCATATATCTACAAAATTATCATATATGTAAAACTAAAACTAGATTAATAATAGAAAATGAGAAGGGCAGTTTAATGAGGAAAACATTCAATAAAGATGCAGCTAAGTAAAACTTTCCAGTTTGCACCACTAGTACCACTGAAAATAAATAAATAATAATTCTGTGTGAAAAAATAAATAAAAGATAAATTTCATTGTATAAAAATATAATAAAAAACCATTGATCCAAATCATATTGGGTCTGGCCCAAATATTCAAGAGAAGCCCAGCCAAAGAAGAGAAAACATATCACACGAGTCAGAACACAGAATAAAAGGAGCCTTTGCCACCAGATGAACGTAAGCCAATGGTAGGTTTCAGTTTCAGTGCTTCAAACCATGCAAATAGACTGAAATTAGACAGCCAAGGCCCAAAAGTATCCCAAGACCCATCCAAAATTGCACATCTTAAATATCTCCCAGCAGCATTGCAGGTCTGAGTTGATATTTATAATTAATCTCTATACCTTGTAAATTATAACTTTCTCCCTGAAACAATAACCCAACGCAATAGTTCTACTTGGAAAATGGTCTTTGTTTCACTTGTCATAATTTGTCATACACAAGGGGGGTTTCATTAAATCTTCAGGCAATGACAGACAAACTATTGGCTAATGATTCATCCCTGAGTTTATTTCCCAGTCATTTACTATGGCTAATTCATCAACCATACTCCCCATCAGTATCACTGGCTTTTTGTAAACTGCTGGCATGATATCAGCAGCTGGCATTTCTTCATTCCCATTCATGCACCTTCTCTTTCTACTGGGGAAGTTCATTAAGCAAAGCTGTATTTTCAAGGTACAAGGCCACGAGGAATCAAGGCAGGATTTTCAAGGTACAAGGCCACAAGGAATCAAGGCAGGACAATTCAGATTAAATCTACTCGGAGACATGCGGACAACTAGTAGAGCAAGCACTCAACAGCGCAAGACCAGTTCATAAACAATTAGCCATCTACAAAAACTGCGCGTCAACACTGTGAACACAATTTCTTCATCAACAGCTTGTCAAAGCTGATATATATGCACATTTATCAGCATTATGAAACACCATTTCAGGCAACAAGATCAACTTCATCTCGTTTAGGAGGAACTACATCTAATCTCATCATACTTCGATACTGATCTGGAATAGGTGCTCCAGTCTGCACACATAGCTCCACCACAGCTGGAGCCTTGCCGTAATACCTCTTCAATTTGTTGTCCAGAGGATGACCATTTAGATCTTGAACATGCCAGACATAATTTGGACCAACAAGATCCTCTATAGTTGCTTCTTGCCATGCATGTTGACCGTCACGAGACTGGTGCTTGGTTGCCTTGCACATTCTCACTCTATGTCCTTTAGGACCTACCTGAATCTCAGGACAATATCCACAGGTTACCACATTGTACTTATCCATGATCTTCTTTGCCCCTGAAATCATTTCAAACCATGACTCCATTGTCCCAATACTTAAGTCCCTCAAGTCAGCCACTCCATTATTTGATTCATTTAAATTATCGGAATACTTCTCCAATGCAAAATTTGTTGTTACTTGGTCAAATTTAGTCCCAAAATTAGAATCCGCAAGAGGATCAACATTCTCTAAGTTAAAGTTTCTTCTCGTTTCATACTTTTCTACTGCTAGTTCAAAATCTACTATTCTTCCTTCAATAGAATATACAGGTTTTGTCCTCCTCCTTGTAGGGTACTTTTCAAGGTCTACTCCAGCTTGTATACAAAGCTCTACAATGGCAGGTATCCTTGGGACACTATGCCTCTCATCATGCACAACTCTGGGCTTACAAACACGGTCATAGAGATGGAAGCATTTGGGGAAAAAGACCACATCATGCACTCCTCCCCTTCTCCATACATGAGTGGCACTACGGGAATTACTTCCTGGACCAGTACAGGTTCTAATTTCATGGCCTACATGGCCAATATGAACTTCATGGCAGAACCTAAGAGCAAAATCAATGAACTAAAGAATGGAACATATCTAAGAGGATTTATATAAATATATATCACAATGCTGCCATAGAAGTATTAGAACAGCATCATCCTAAATCCTAATTTAGTAGCTAAAAAATCTCATTAAAAGAGGAAAATGTACAAGCAAACACCCATCAATACAAAATATTATTTTTTTATCTGTACAAAAAACAATTAAAATTATTTCCAGTAAAACTATGAGTTTGAATTTTAGTTAGTATTTAATTATTAATAATAATAATAATGTAAATTACAAATACTAACCATATAATCTTAACTTCATATCTAATAATCAGAACTCTATTCAAAATGCCAGTTGTACTAAACTTGAAAAACTAGCCATAATATAATAGACAGGTTGGAAACTAGGAATTATTTATCAATAATCTCAAAAAATGTTCTGACTACAAAAGAGACTATATAATTGAAGAACAGTATAAAAAAATTGGAAAAAAAAACTCTAACTGCTGCCTAATTTAATTAGTAACTACGTCTTGTGAAATATTCGTATAATTCTCCTAAGCTAATATTCAAGAGAGTTTGTTGAAAAACAAATTGAGAGGCACAGGCATAATGTAAGAATCAGAAAGAAATAGAAACTCTTCAATATCTGTCACCATCACCAATAATCTTGATTAGGTTTTCTTGATCACTGCTACCCACTAATTCTTTTTCTTGAACTTTTTTATTATTATCATTAGAACAATCATCATCGATCTTTAGCAATTCATCAAAGAAACTCTCATCAATAATAGGTTATTGAAATTCTTCATTGTCATCAATTTTTATAAGTTCATCAAAGAAATTATCATCAAAAGGTAAAATACAAGTATCTTTAAAAATAGGAGTCTTGTATTCAAAAGAGAAAGCATTCTTGCATGTTCGTTCATAATCACCATCACAATAAGAAAATTTCTTATCTTGAATTTGACAAAAAATAGAGTAGAAATCCGATTGAAGCAAAACAGTGATTTAGTTCATAATCATCATCACAATAACAATTTCTTATATTGAGTTTGACAAAAAATGGAGTACAATTCCAATTGAAGCAAAACAGTGATTTATTTGTGTATATTATAAGCATAAATATTGTTGTTTAGTGTTTTATGTTTCCAACTAGGAATAGTTAACTGTATCAATATCTGTGATGGTTTCTAAATTTATACCTTTTACTACTAAGATTTGACTAAGTAATATTAAAATCATTTGTCTGCTCAGACTCAGCAATATAGTCAAGAAAAAACAAAATCCAAAGCAAAAAATGGATCCATACCTGCATCGTTGAACCGGAATGACTTTAACGAGCTCAGCCAGACCATCAAGGAGAGATCGTCGGGCTCGACAAACTCGGTGAGCCACCTCGACGAGTTCAGGTACCAACAATCCATTATCAGGTGGATGTTCAAGCATCCTGCAAGGCTGGACTTTTCTAGCTTCTTTCTCTAGCTTCGCTCTTCGAATTAGCAGTTTCATCGGCGTTGGATATGGCTTTCTCTCCGACTTGTCTCTTCTGGGCTTGGGTAGGTCTGCATACAGAGGATCATCATCTATGCGTGATCCTAGGGTTATGGGTCTATCAGATGATAAAAATAGGTTTTGATTGAAACGTGAATGCAGTCTCTGGAAGATTAAAGTGTGGGATATTGTTCTCTTCAGCATTTATCAGGAAACGACTGCCCGATGGGCGTAACCAGGGACTTCACTTAACTGAGGAGACAGTTGACGGAATAAACAATAGCAGAGAGCAAAAAGGCCTTGAATCATTATTGAATGCCCATGGCCATTATCACTTTAAATATATATATATTATTAATATTTTCAGAGATATAATTTTCATTCTCTCAATCTAAGGCCCTATATGAAATAAAAAAATAATTAATAAATTATAATTTAATTTCTAAAATCTTATTTATTTAAAAAAATATTTTTTTAAATTGAATATATAAAATAAAATTAATTAATAACTTAAAAAAATTAATTATTTTATTTAATTAAAATTAAAATAAATATTATTTTTAATTTAAAATTATTTCTTATTAAATTAAAATAATTAATTTTTATTTAATTATTTATTTTTCTAAAATTAAAATAAATAAAATTACTTTTTAATTATTTAATTTATTTTTCTAATTTTATATATTTAGAAATTATTTTTATATATTTAATTAAAAAATATTTTTTATTCAATTAAAATTAAAATAATTAAAATATATATTTTTCAATATATATATATATATATGAGATACTTTTAGTAATTTTACTAAAACTTAATAAAAAAAAAAGGATAAATAACTAAGTTTATTGACAAAATTAAAATATAAAAATTAACTGTACTTTTTTATTTAAATATTTTTATCTTTAAATATTATCTCTTCTTTATTATATATATATATTTTCTTACTTTTTTATTTAATTAAAATTAAATTATTAAAAATATATATGAATAATTTTATGTATAATATTTATATATTATATTTTTATTTATTTATTTTATTATATTTTAATTTAAAATAAAAATAAATAATATTATTTTTATTTAATTAAAATAATTAATTTTTATTTAATTATTTAATTTATTTTCTTATTTTTGTATATTTGGTTGAAAAATATTTTCAGTATATTAAAATAAAATTATTTTATTTTGTTAAATATGAAAAATAATTTTATTTAATCAAATATACAAAAAATAAGAAAATAAATTACTTTTAAAAATTAATTATTTAATTAAATAAAAAGTAATTTATATTAATTTTAAATTAAAATATACAAAAAAATAAATAAATAAAATTATATATGAATATTTTATACATAAAATTATTCACATATGTTTTTAAATATTTTAATTTTAATTATTAAATAAAAAGTAAGAAAATATTTTTTAAAAAAAGTTGAGAAAAGTAAATAGTTAAATAAAAATTAATTATTTTAATTTAATAAAAAGTAATTTTAAATTAAAAATAATTTTAATTTTAATTTTAATTTTAATTAAATAATTAATTTTTATTTAGTTATTATTTTATTTTATTTTTTATATATTTAATTTAAAAAAATACTTTTTTTATAATTAAATAAAATTTTAGGGACTAAATTATAATTTATTAATTATTTTTTAATTCATGTGAGACTCAAGGACAGAAATCAATGGAGAAAATAATCGAAATTACAGATTTTAATAATATTAAAGTTAAAATTATATTTTAAAAAATATTAAAAGTTATTGTGCTCTTAAATTGAAACTGTAACTTATCTCTAAAAAATAATCCAACATTAGAGCAAAATTGCATTGCATTGGATATGAATTTAATTGTATTTTTAATTTTTTTAGAAATTGTTGGTTGGGATGATACATCTACCATTTTACCAATTTTGCATGATAATAATTAATAGAAAAAACACATCAAAACTTTACATTATTTATATGTTGAGCTCCTAAAATTTTATTTTTTTATTTTTTTATTTTAAATTTTTATTTTTTTATATTAAAGACTTTTATGTGGTGAAAATAAAATTTATTAATAAATTATATAACAATAATATATAAATCACTATTTTAGAAATTATTATATTATTTTTATAAAATTATACTATTTAATACATAAAGTTTAAAAAGTTCAAAATAAGCAAATAAAATTTTTAAGACTTAATAAATAAAACATGATAATGATAAGTCAATTAGACTTAATAAAAAAATTTATAATTTAATAATTTTAAAAATAATTTCAATAAGACTATTTTTTTTTTATTTCCCCTTATAATATGTGCATGGGCCATATCCTTTCTTTTCTCTCACTCATCCGCCCATGTAAGAGTTAAACTAGGGGTGATATCGATTCGGGTTGATAGATTTAAAAAATTATTATTAAATTAAATTAATTTTTTCTGTTTAAAAATTATCAAATTAAATCAAATCATCATTATAATCAAACTATTGTTTAATTTAATTTGATCACTTTTGATTTATTAATTTTAAATCAAAAATATTTTTTTATAAATTATCATTATTTTATTATAAATTAGAAATAAAAAATATCGATAAAAAAATTTCAAAAATAATTTAATGTACAATATAAAATTTATCTATTTGATTAATTAATATAACTAAAATTTATATTTTTCTCAAAAAATCAATTTTTTTTAGTTAATTTTCATAAATAATTATATATAAAATAAAATTAAATATATTTAATTGCAATAGTAAAAAGCTATATATATATATAATTTCGGTTTGTTTAATTTGAAATAAAAAAAAAAAAACTCAAATTACAAATCAAATCAAATTTTTAATTTACTTTATTTTAAAAATTAAAATCAAATCAAAAAATTATAAAAATATTGATTTCAGTTTAATTTGATAAATTTAACTGATTTAATCAATTTAATCAGTTTGACTTCCATCATTAATTAGGTTAAAAAAAACACATAATACCAAGTTAAGTAATTAAGTAGTTTAGTGATTAAATGAGTTTGAATGATGAAGACAAGAGTGATTCGAAGAGATAAATGGAGGTTTGGGTTAATTGAAGGTGCTTTTGTTCACATGGTTAGATGTATTTTTTATTAAGACCTCTATCATCAAATCGTTACCCTATCTTATTCAACATTATACAAATAAAGAGAAGCAGACAAAATCCTTGGCTTATTCTATAGACTAGAGCCATCATTTTATCTTCAACTTCAATCCATTTACCAACACAAAAAATGGACACCTATCCACAGACATGTGCCAAATAATATTAAAACAAGTTAGGAAAAATCTCTGATTAGACTGCAACGTTGATCATTGTTCAAACCCATTAATTGATTATCTATATTCTGCTAATTTTGTTTCTTAATCGGGTTTAATTCTTCTTCTATATGCTAATAGAAAAACATACACTTTATCAATTTAATAATAATATATTTTTAAGATAATTGAAAAATATTTATCATGTAAATGAATAATATGTTATTTGCATGAAAAATCTTATAAATATTAAAATTTATATAATATTAAGAGTGTTAACATCAAAAATTAATTTTTAAAATTAAAGAGTGTAATTATATATAACCTCATTTAATATTTTATATTTAATTTATATGAAATTTTATATTTTAAAACTTTTTTTTAAATGGCACTGAATCAAGATAATTTTTGATTAAAATTTAGTTGATATTTATAAATTTATGATGAATTTTATAATGTATTTTTCCTAATTATTAATAAGGATTCTATTAAGTTAACTTGAGAAAATTAATAAAACGTCCTTTATTTTATATATTTTTGATATTATAATATTTTCTTTTGCAAAATTTAAAAGTGAGATAAAAAGGATAAAGAATATTAATTTTATGATTAATATAATAAGCTATTCCATTTCTTTTACTAAAATGTTCTATACAAACCAACCGTGGAAAAACTTAGGATTAGCAATAAAATTCTGCACTAAAAGAACAGTCGGTACCAAAAATGTAGCTTAATAGAAATGACATTGCTTGACAATTCTGATTTAAAATGTTATATTATCAATTATCATGATTTTAAATTTTCTGAATAAAGTTTAAAAATTTATAATTTTATAATTTTAGAAATGATTTCAATATCATTAAATTAAAACTCATTATATTAAATATTATTTTCTCAAGGACGGAACCATGTGGTGGAACCTGAGCCACTCTAATAAGAAAAAAATTCTTCTAACTTATAAAAAAAATTTCAACTGACTTACTCAAATTCAGTTTTTTTAATAGAAAAATTTTCATAATTCACTCGAATTTAACCTTTTACCGTAATTTTTTTCGATCAATTCAAAATTAATTTTCTAACTTTCGACTTGATTTGAACTTTATCATTTTAATGACTTTAAAAGTGTATTTTATATTTCTCTGCAAGACTAGAGAAGATATCATAAAACAAATTAACAAACATATTGATATATCAAAAGAATGTAGTACACATGAAAAATTAATCATCCTTGACATAAGCACACTTCAACTAATCCCATTTCGTAACCGGTTGATCTGTACAATGTGAATGGCAATGTCATGATAAGAAGGAAGCAACTGCACAAACAGCCTATACATTCATTTCAAGTTGATTAATTAAATTAGATTTTTAAGAAGCTACAAAGAAACTTGCCTTCCACCAGAGTTGTAGCTCGTGAGAGTCTTCTCTTCCTCAAGAATGCCCTTGTTGTGCAACATGTTGGACTCGTTTATGCTTAAGTTGCAATAACTTTGCTCCTAGTTCATGCATCTTTACTTCAAGTTTCTTCTTTTCTTCGATTACTGTTTCAATTTCTGCAAAAATCAGATCCACCTCTTCATCTATTTTTGCAAGGGTGGAGTCTGTTACTAGAACATCAGTTGAATTAGTTGCACCTTCTTGCTCTGCATTTAGTAGAGGTAATACCTGATATGAGCAAATACAGTTAACAAAACAATATAATAGAAACATATATACTATCATGAGGAATGGAAATGAATTAAGATTACCCTGCTTATTACGAATTGATTGAAAAAAAAAATGGTTAGTATGACAATTTTTGTGTGCATTTTCAGGTTTATAGACTAAAGATCTGCCTGCACAGTTTAGCGTGAGTACATATTATAATATGGTAATTGCTCAAAAAAAGAAAAAAAAAAAAAAGTGGACTATATATATTCCTGCTGATTCTGCCAACAGAAAAGTGTAGTTCAATATGATGTAATTGAATGTAATTAAATAAAAATTTCAACAGAAACAAGTTTTCAACGGAAAAATTCAGTTTGGGGAGATACTTCTGATTGAAAGCTAAAAGTTATGGACATTATTCACTACCGGTAAAATTCTTAAAATTATTTGGATTTTCTAAGACCAGATGGTTCACAAATTGCAAATTGGCTTCCTCCACATCACTTTATCATTGTGCTACTAATCCAATGGCTTCATTTTATATTTTTACTTGCATTAAAATCAGGTTATGCTGCAATAAGAGTCGCACTGATTACATGAATATGCTAGTAGAAATTTTTATGCTGAAGTTTTTCCCTTTAATACACATCAAGGCAACAAAGTAACTGCTTATATGCAATTTTTTTTTTTTCTTTTTTGAGGGATAATTGCAAGTGAATTTGGTTTAGCTTACCACAAAGTATAAATGAACTATTGATAGTATACTTGTGGATCATTGCTTGTTTTTTTGAGTTTATGGTGTCTTGAAACCTCAAGAAGACTTTCATTATATATCTGCATACTCAGTTTCTATGAATGATAGATCTTTATTGTTACCAGCATCACCACTGCCAATATACATGACAAAATCTTCAAGAACTTGGCATAACCTGCACGACATTAAGTAACTATGCTTTGAGAACTAATTTTATTCAAAATCTGAATCAAAGAATTGAAAAAAAAAGGATCATATATGAAAATTGAAAATACCATCATATTCGGGCAAGCTCCAAGTTAATGCAAGGCCAAAACTATTATCAGCAAGATAAGGACTATACGGAAATGGAATGGCAACAGTTTTTATCGGCCTGCAAGAAATTGGCACAGATAAAAAAGATTCTATAGTATAGACATGGTGCCTAGGCCTACTTAAGCATGGAACTTCTACAAAAGAAGGTGAAAGTCTTTTTGAACAACTAAGGTATGTGCAATTCTTGACAAGATAGTGATACTGGAATAGTGTTTGAGAAAGATTGAGATTGAGAAAGACTTGATGAACACAATTTTCCGGATCGGAAAGATCAAATTTTTTCAGATTATAAGAGATGGATTTCACAGCCAATTCTCCATAGCCTGGAAAGTGAATCATGGTGATGTTTTCTTTGCAAGAAAGTTGAAAATCAGGGAGACCAGAGTGTTGAGCCTGTTGGCTTGATACCCAGAAAGGGAAACGAATATCAGGAACAAAATCACTGCACTTGAATGTTGGGTATTTGGCTTCAAAAGACTGTGATTAGAAACATGGAAGAGAAGAAAAGAATATAGAAGATAGTAGCAGCATCCATTGCTTACAATACAAAAGGCTCTTAGCCAAGCAATATTTGGATACTACTTAATCCATGGAAAAGTGAATAGGGAAAATTATTTATTTTCCCATTAAGATTACTTACTCTTGTCTTATTCAGAGATAATATATTATACGAAATTTGGAAGCGGATTTTTGGAGCCATAAACTTATAAACCCTTTTCTTCTTTTTTATTTTCCCGATGTGGGATTGTCCACCTCTAACAACTATAATGTCAGAAACATACAAAACTGTAATGAGAATAGACTTTTAAAAAAAATAGAAAGAAAGAATTAATTGATTATTTTCTTCACTTTTACTACCAGGAACCACTTTTCTAGGTAGCTTCCCTAGCAAACATAGAACATTGAGAAGAGTTTATAGGAATTAGGAATAGAAAGCAAAAGTTGGAAAGAGACTTAAAATGACTGGAAGAGTGAAGAGGGTGTAATGTAGTCCTGAATTGTTGAATCAGTTCATTTTTGTTTTTTGCTCTCTTCAATATGCTAATAAAGAATGGGAATATTTACTTGGTATAAGATTATTAAGTAATGATTTCTTGCAAGTTTTAACCAACTTTTGTGAGTCATCAAGCGTGGTTATTATTGGGGCTGGAAATTTGAGGTTGGAGAACTCATTAAAATGGTAAAAAAAAGTTGATGAGGACCCAATTGTTAATTTTGTGATGGATGAGAACAATAAAATGCCTCCAACACACTTCAAGACAAGATTTGCCTAAGAATATAAAATCAGTGGGAATTTCCTTATTCAAAGTAGAATACTAATAGTATTTACAAAACTAATTTTCTATTCCCAGGACCTTTTCTTTTCTACACAACAGTTTCTTTAACCTTTCTTTCTTACCTTCTCTCAAAAGACTTGTTAATTAACAAAGTCCCAATCGTTGACGAAGAAAAAGGTTAATTGACAGAAACTGTAATGTATAATATACGGTTTTGATTAACTTATTATTGTTATACTATGAAAGTAATACCAAAAATCAAATATTAATTTGTCCCTCCCCCTGGTTTACATTATTATATCAATTAACGGATACAAATAACGAAAAATGCTTGATTCTGTTCCGTTGTAATGTGGCAAACATGACATTACAAGCATAGGTAGTTCATTTTCATTCTGAATTCAGAAATTTATAAGGACTAAAAATCCAAGATTAAATAAATGGATAGATATGTCATTTGAAATCTCCAACGTTCACAACCTGCAAATCACCGACATATGCTATTCTTCGAACTGGATAGCATATATCCACAATCCAAAATGGTTTATATATACCGTGCCTCGTATATGATATTAATACAAGTGGAAGCTCAAGTAAAATCAGACATTTAGAAGGAAAAATTATTCAGAGATAGTCTTGGGCAAGATCACTGTACTGCGAAACAAACATTGAAGGATTTGGTTAATTAGACCAAAGACATGCTCACACGATACATTGAAGGTCATATACTAACAGTACAAACAGAAATAACCCCATAGATAGAAAGAATTAGAATTGTAGGAAAAATCCTAAACGAGTTCCCTTGCTAGCCTTACTGGTTTTTCCTTTAAAAATGCAACGTCCCCATTGGATGTAGTCAGTAGATGATGATCTGAATCCTCTTCTTCGCTCTCCACTGACACAGATGATCCAATAGATTCCAACCCATCATCATCTGTATTGATATAATATTTGAGGTAAGATTTGATGATTTCTACTTGATCCATTATATTTAAAATCAATGAAGTGATAAAAGAATATATCATCAATCTTCCTCATGAAAGAACACAATTTATACATGCTGGCTTCATCTTCTTGAACAGCCAATGTAAAACAAAAAGGATATTTGGGGAAAAAAAGATCGATAAGCCCCAGAAATCAGATTAATAGAACAAACTTACCGGAATATGTTGGATGATCAGGAAGATGTCTAACTGCTGTTATCTGAATGCTTTCTGGAAGTAGACAATTACAGAAAGAACCTGAAACTTGAGAGAAAAAAAATCCTCCTTGGTCAGAGAAAGAAGCTCATTACAAGTGCACACAAAGCTCAATAACACAACAGTGAGGAGCTTTAGCAGCTATGCTGCCACGCTATTCAAAACCACAATATTCAGCACTATTTAACAGTGTTGGCCTTCTTAAGATCTGAGATGGCAAGAATATAAAAAGCAATGAAGAAATGTAGTAGTTATTTGATATAGTCCTATAAACCTGGATCTAGGTTTAAAATCGATTCCTATAATGAGAAACATTTAGATTTGCTAAATCAGATGGCCAATATACTAGATCTAGATTCTAGTTACTAATTCTTACAGTAGCTTCACATGTGATAAAAATATGCATCTCACCAACTCGAGCCAGACGATTTACCCATCCAGGAATTGGCTTTCCAGTTAGCTGCATACAGACTTCATCAGTAAAGTGGTTGCAGTTCTTGGCAATCAAATGGTATGTGTCCCCATGATACTTTGCAGAAAGATGTTCCATGAATGACCGAACTTCTGAATGGGACAAGTTGATGCTTCCCAACAGCACTGACCGTCGGAAGATAAAGCCTGGACAACTTCTTGGTTCCACCTCAAATACCCCACTGGTAGGGTACTCATGGGCTCCAAAGCCAAACTCCATACCATGTACTGATAAATGAGGTACACACTATGTTAATGCACAATAAAACTCAATTCAACTCAGCCTTAAAAGGAGAAAAAAAAGAGAAACTGGTCCATATATACACAAACGGAAGTACTATGCATACAGAGCTGATAATTAAGAGAGAGAGAGAGAAAGAGAGAAGTGAATTGTTAATGATGATTAGTAAAGATTCAGGCTCCAATTGATTAGCTTGTTTTTTTGCTTTTTGCTATTTTAGAAGCAAAGGGTAATGTTTGATCAGACAACAAATAATAATCTTTATATGGTAAACATTACTACTTTTATGAAAAACAAAGTTTAGATCAATAAAAGAAGAAATACAACATGATCGCTAAAAGGAAGGTTAAAGGAAAGTCTGCCAGCAAGGGGAGAAGAGGAACAAGAAAATTGAGATGTCCCAAATGCCTAATGTAACTGAAAAGCCATGTTATTCTCACATAATTAACCTAATGCAAAAGGCAGCATTCCCTCCTACCTACTTTCTTCAATCAGCCAAATTTGAAGAGGGACAACTTACCCATACACAATCAAGCCTCCGAGACAAAAGGACGATAATATCAAACATATCTCTTTCTATCTAATGCAACCTAGCAACCGACCACTCATCTCCAACAGAACACCATAATTGATTGTTTAAATTTCCATAAAGATAGAGTGTGGTTCTATAGCCCTTTTCTCTATAGATTTAAAAAAAGAACAAAAACAAAATCTGATGGTTAATCTATTTCTCCTCTTTTTCAGTAGCATCCTACCATAAACCAGAATAGTGACAGACATTTTAGCCCAAGTTAGATGTAAACAAGCAACTTAAAAGATTGAGAGGGTTGTGAGGTGGCAAGATTGAAAATGACCTAATACACACAAATCTTAAGGAGTAGTGAGGGGCACTTGTCTGCATCCCCTACACCCCAAGTGATGAGTCTGCCTACGTTCCAAAAGTTACTTTCATTGCCTATGTTCTAAAGTTTACTTGTATTTCCAACTTTTACTCGAGAATTCTCAGGATTCTTAGAATTGTTAGACTCTTGAAAGGATGATTACTAACAGTATCATTCATAGTCTAAGAAGCTCATGTTAACAGTTGAGGGGAAGGAAATGGTAAAGTTTTCATGTTAAATTAAAAATTCTTGGCATAAACTCCATTTCAAATGCTCATGTCACGACTTAAAGGAACAGAAGTCTGAAAACTTATAGGAGTAATGTCTCAGCTACTTGTAATCCATTTGTTTGACCCATAATAGAAATGAAGCATTCCATTTCAAGTTCATTATTTACAAGATTTTTGGTCTGATATTTTGCCCATGACTTTTGCCCTATTATCTTTTTCATTAAATTTGTGAAATATAATAATTTTTACTAAATATACTAACACCAAGAGAATTTACATTCATTAATATTTCCATATTTATCAAAATGTTGTTTCTTGTAGAGTTTATATTTAGTAATTATCATTCACTTCAACAGGGTAAAAAAACAAAGCAACCAATATGGGCACAAAATATAATGTCAAAAACCATAGGATAGGAAAGTGAAAATACTGCTGAATTACCATTTTTTTTTTAAATTTGTGGATCAAAGTTACTTATGGATTATAACGAATTATGAAACAGTTTCCTCAAGGAAATAATAATTGCTTACGTCCCAAAAACTAATTCAAGATTCAAGTAAAGAATGTTTGCAGTTCATATTACACCCCTTGCACTCCCTAAATTAATGCTGACATCTACCTTTGAATCAGAATTCAACATAGTTATCTTCTACAGCTTAACATCCTACAAAAGTATTTCATAAATGGAAATATTAGCACAACCAGCTGTCACATGAATGGATATTATCAATCCAGTCACACAATTAGTAAGTTCATACAGACATAAATTGCAACCAAAAATATAGAATCTTAGGATATAAGTTATCTACATGATATCAACTATGACGATAAAAATCAGCAAAAATCGAACTTCATAACATGCAAAGATATGCAAGCTGATTATAGCACAGATTATTATCCTGCTGCCAGAGATCTGGACTTAAGATCAGTATTCTCATAAGTTTACCAAATATAATAAAAAAGGTTCAAACCTCATGTATCTATGAAAAGAAGGTTCAAACTTTTGGTCATGTATGCAAAAAAAAAAAAAAAAAAAAAAAAAGTAATCCTAAAATACACAACCCCACACCCCCCCGCGC
>CANXYC011300325.1:0-10310 GCA_948193065.1 Aleurites moluccanus
GAGTATTACATGATACAAGTAGTAAAATTCCAAGGCGAGGATAGATAGTGCCAATGGAATTCGAGTCTCACTAAGGCCCTGAAAAACAATGACAACTACGGAGGTGAGTATAAAATACTCATTGAATTTATATATATAAAAAAATGCAATAATTATTCATAATACCATGATTGCTCATAAATGGCCTATATAAATAATATAAGATGACAAATATGGGGTGTAATAAGTTTCCATATGAATATCCAATGTATGAGTCAACTCTCATATGATATAACAGGATTGGGTCCAATGAAAAGTGCAATCGCACTGTAATAGCACAATTGTGCATAATCCAATGTACGTAAGGGAGATCAATCCTTATGGCTAGAGAATATAACACCCCTCCCTATCAAGGGTCCAATGAATACTAGTATGCACACGGTCGATGGAATTACCCGCTAGACCATTGAGGTAGCCCTATTATAACACTATATGGGTGTGTCTCAATAGAACAATAAAAATAGCATAAATTTAATTCATATGGGGGTTGAACAATCCAATATATATCCATAATGAATAATAGAACAAGTTTAGGTCAAGTGATAAAAATGGTCGGCGGGGCCCAATTAAGCTGCCGCAATTGGCACTCGCCGTTACGAGTCCGTTTTGAGATTTTTGAATAGTTTCTAGTTAACTATGCTATCAATGAATTCAAGTGTACTATAAGGGTACCATTTTATAGCTTAGGGAAAAATTAGATGGTTGGGCCAAATGAGGGTTCAATTGGCCTTTTAAGTTTCATTTTATAGCCAGTCAAAGTTTAGGTCGATTTAAGTCATTTCGGTAGGCTCATTAATGCACCTTAGGTATGTTAGGATATATGATTATATATATAAACTCACCTTAGATGCAACAAGTCTATCTTAACCCCCGATACACGACTCGTAGGCTTAAAGTGGTCCGCCGCTCGACACTCCCAGCTGGAGTACCCGAAGGTTCACCTATTTTCATATATAACACTCCGGTAAAACTTATAAACATTACAAAACACATAATTCACATCAAAAGACATCAAACATACACAATATACATCACATTACAAAATTAACACTTTTTCATTCCTTTATGCATCAAACACATTTCTATCACCACATTTCACTTACATTTCATATATTCATCACTATTATACCAAGTTAAGAACTTATACACACCTAGTTCAACATTTCATGTCATACATACACCTAATTACAAGTATACTTTCCAAGTAAGTTATATCAATCATCATTTTCATATCTAAACTTATATATTTACATTTCATACACTATTTATCCATATTCAAATCCTTCCTTCCTAATTGCTTCAATCTAACCCATTAAACCTGTAAACTAAACATGGTTCGGCCTTAATGGAATTCACTCCATTCCTTTATTTTTCAACACCAATCATTCAAATAACATAAATACACATCAAATGAATAACATTCAAGCATTCCAACTTATTAAATACTAAAGTACCATCTCATCTTTGAACACCATACCATTCGGCCAACCTAAAAAATCAACCAAATGAATTCATTTCCATCTAATGGCTACTAATTCATCACAGACACATCAAATACATCACATTCGAACCAAAACTCCATCAAATTAATACATTTGAATCTTACCTCTTCCAAGTTAGGGTTTTCTTCCAAATTTTTTATTTTCTTTCAACCTAAACACATATTTGCCACAAATTAATATCAAGGAACATCTAAAGATTAAAATTGAACCAAAAGAATGGTAAAAACACTTACTTCTTCAATAGTTCTTTGAAATCTTCCAAGCTTTGATTTATCACTTTTTCTTGATTTTTCTTTGATTCTAAGGTTAGAATTGTGTTTAGGATGATTGAATTAACTAGTTTGGATCAAGAAATGAAAGAAAACAACTTGGTATGAAGATGGACAAGAATGGTTGTAGCCTAGCTTAGGAAGAAAGAGAAAATTTTGCAACAAAAATGGCTAAGGTTGAAGAAGAGGTGGTAAATATCAAGTTAATAATCCTATATATTGATTCTATAGTAAAGAATATGTACCCTAGCTTACGAACCATCTAATTCTTGATCTTTCCATACAATGGTTTGATTTAGGTTAGCTTAAAACGGTCACCATACACTTACATGCACCAAATAAGTCCATATACCTTAGGAAAATACTATACTATCCCTAGTTCAAATTTGATCCCTTTTCAGTTAACTTTTCTTGTAATTATTTTCTACCGGCTTTAATCTTCCAACATTAATTCATATGACTATTACACCTCTATTTTCATGTCCTAATATTCTCTTTTACCATCAAATATAATGTTAATTCTCACTAAAAACTCAAAGGGTGTGAAATGACCATTTTGCCCCTAGTTCACCAAAAACCTAATTTTACCCGATTGCTTCCTAACAGACTTTAAACCTACTTTACTCATAGAAACACATTATAAAACATGCATACATGTCAAATTCAAGCATAGACATATAGTAAATTACAACAATCAAGTCAAGTCAAAATTCCCAAGGTAGCCCTTTGTGGTTTAGGTTATAAGTTTTGACTGAGGTGTTACAAGGGTTAATCTAGTTTCTATTATCCAAGCCAGGAGAATGATTGGGAAAGGCTGTTCAGTCTATTTAGTTCATGTGATAGATGTGCAGAAGCCTTCTGTGGATCTTGATCAGATACCGGTAGTTCAAGAGTTTCCTGATGTATTTCCTGAGGAGTTGCCAGGATTGCCCCCAGATAAGGAGATTGAGTTTGAGATTGAGGTGCATGCAGGCACTGATCCTATATCCATTCCTCCATATAGAATTGCACCAGCTGAATTTAAGGAATTGAAGGTGCAGCTATAGGAGTTATTAGATAGAGGGGTCATCAGACCGAGTAGTTCTCCTTAGGGTGCACCAGTATGGTTTGTAAAGAAGAAGGATGGCTCTTTGAGGATGTGTATAGATTACAGACAGCTGAACAAGTTGACAGTGAAGAACAAGTATCCATTGCCTCGAATAGATGACCTGGTTGATTAGCTGCAAGGTGCCATCCATTTTTTGAAGATTGATCTGAGGCCTAGGTATCATCAATTGAAGATTAAGAAGGGTGATGTACTTAAGACTGCTTTCAGGACCCGATATGGGCATTATGAGTTCTTGGTGTTGCATTCGGGCTGACCAATACACCGGCTGCTTTATGGATCTGATGAACAGGGTGTTCAAGTCATTTTTGGATAAGTTTGTCATTGTATTCATTGATGACATTCTTATCTACTCCAGGAGTGAGGAGGAGCATATGGAGCATCTGAGGATTGTATTGCAGACACTTTGTGTCACGACCCAACCTAGGAGCCGTGACGGTCCTAGGGTACGGGTGTTGCCTAAGCTACCAGTACCATGAAGAACCCAATTATATGTATGATATGGCAAGCAATTCATATAATCAACTCAAATATAGCTTAATATTTCTACTGAAATTTCGACAGCATCTCCTCTAATATATGACTATACCTCGCTGTAGAAAATGTAAACAACACTTCCAATATCACTTTATTATCAACTTCCATCTCAATCTCCAGTATCAACTCAACACATATCTGCATATCAAACTATATACATCTATAGCATAATTTATATGCAAAACTAATAGAAATATAAGCACACATATAAATGTCACTCCTTAGGTTACAGTACCATGGAATCTCTAATACTGTACACATATTTACATATATTTTTAAGACCCGAGTATTACATGTTACTAGTAGTAAAATTCCAAAGCAAGGATAGAAGGTTCCAATGGAATTCAAGGCTTATTGCGGTCCTGAAAAACAATAACAACTATGGGGGTGAGTATAAAAATACTCAGTGAATCTATATATGTATAAATGCAGTAGATGTTCATAGTACCATAATCGCTCACAAATGACCTGTAGAATCATATAAGATAATAAATAAAGGGTGAAACAAATATCCGTATGAATATCCAGTGTATGAGTCAACTCTCATATGATATAACAGGATTAGGTCCAGTGAAAAGTGAAATCGTACTGTAATAGCACTATCGTGCATAATCCAATGTATGTAAGGGAGATCACTCCTTACGGCTAGAGAATATGACACACCTCCCTAGAAAGGGTCCAATGAATACCAGTATACACACGGTCGATGGAATTACCCACTACACTATCGAGGTAGCCCTGTTATAATACCATATAGGTGTGTCTCTACAGAACAATAAAAATAGCATAAATATAACTCATATAGCTATGGAACAATCCAATATATATTTATAATGAATAATAGAACAAGTTTGGGTCAAGTCAAAAAAATAGTCGGCAGGGCCCAATTGCGCTGTCGCAACTGACACTCGCCGTTACGGGTCTATTTTGGGATTTTTGAGTAGTTTTTTGTTAACTATGCCATCAATGGATTCAAGTGGACCATGAGATACCATTTTAAAGCTTAGGGAAAAACTAGAAGATTGAGCCAAGTGGGGGGGCTCAATTGGCTTTTTAGGTTTCATTTTATAGCCAGTCAAAGTTTAGGTCGATTTAAATCGTTTCGGTAGGCTTATTTCAGGGTAAAAATGCACTGTTGGTGTTTTTGGATACCAACTATTATTTTATCATTCAAAATGATATTTAATAAGATATATGATGCAAATCATGCATGATTATACATATAGACTCACCTTTTGCACAAACTGTCAATTTACTCCCCAAACAATGCTCACAAGCCCTAATCGGCCTGCTGCTCGACACTCCCAACTGGAGTATCCGACGGTTCACCTATTTCCAAATATAACACTCTGATAAGACTTGAAAACATTACAAAACACATTATTCATATCAAAAGACATCAAGCATATACAGTATACACTATAGACCTCACATTACACAATTTACACTTTTTCCAATCTTTTATGCATCAAACACATGTCTATCACCACATTTGACTTATATTTCATATATTCATCACTATTAAGCCAAATTAAGAACTTATATACACTTAGCTCAACATTCCATATCAAACATACATCAAATTCCAAGTTTAACTTCTAAATACTTATATCAAACACCATTTCCATATCTAAACTTATACATTTGCATTATATATACCATTAATCCATATTCAAACTCTTCCGTCCTAATTGCTTCAACCTAACATATTAAACTTATAAACTCAATATGGTTAGGTCTAGTTAGAATTCACTCCATTTATTTATTTTTCAACACCAATCATTCAATCAACATAAATACCTATCAAATGCATTACATTCAATCATTTAAACCTATTAAATATCAAAATATCAAGTCTTCCTTAAGCACCTCAAGTTTCAGCCAAGCATGAACTTCCTTCAAATGGATTTATTTCCATCAAATGGCTACTAATTCACTACAAATACATCAAATACAATACAATTGAACCAAAACTCCATCAAAATAACACATTTGAATCTTACCTTTTCCTAGTTAGGGTTTCCTTCCAACTTTTTGATTTTCTTTCAACCTAAACACATATTTGTTACCAATTAAAATCAAAGAACACCTAAAGATCAAAATTAAACAAAAAGAATGGTAAAATCACTTACTTTTTCATTAGTTCTTTGAAATTTTCAAAGCATTGATTTATCAACTTTTCTTGATTTTCCTTTGAATCGAAGGTTATAATTGTGTTTAGAATGATGGAATTAACTAGTTTGGATCAAAAAATAAAAGAAAACAACTTGGTTTGGTGAAGATCAATGGTGGCCGAAACCTTGAAAGAAAGAAAGAGAAAGTTTGGTTGGTGAAAATGGGTAAGGAAGAAGAAGAGGTGGGAAAAATCCACCTAAATATCAAGTGTGCAATCCTATACATTGATTCTATGATAAAAACTATGCAACCTAGCTTATTAACCATTCAATTCTTAATCTTTTCATCCAATGGTTTGATTTAGGTTAACTTAAAATGATACCATAAGCTTGCATACACCATATAAGTCCATATTCCTTAGGAATAGACTATACTACCCCTAGTTCGAATTGGATCCCTATCCGATTAACTTTTCCCAGAATTATTTTCTACCGGCTTTAATCTTCCAATAATAATTCATTTGATCATTATCTATTTTCATGTCTTAATATTCTCTTTTATCATAAAATATAATGTTAATTTCCATTAAAAAACTCAAAGGGTGTGAAATGACCATTTTGCCCCTAATTCACCAAAAACTCAATTTTACCCGATTGCTTCCTAACAACCTTTAAACCCACTCTACTCATACAAACACATAATATAACATGCATACATATTAAATTCAATCATAAACATATAATAATTCACAACAATTAAGTCAAATCACAATTCCCCAAGTAACCCTTTGTGGTTCAGATTCTAGGTTTTAACTAAGGTGTTACATTCTACCCCCTATAAATAAATTCATCCTCGAATTTACTTTAAGGTTATAGGTAGAATAAAAACCTGAATCATGAAATAGGTGGGGGTATTTATGTCTCATTTCAGCCTCACACTCCTAAGTACACTCTTTTACACTTCTGTTATGCCACAGTACTTTAACCATTGGAATACTCTTATTCTAAAGCTGTCTAATATGATAATTCACAATCTATACTTGAACTTCCTCAAATGATAATGCTTCATCAACTTCAATCTCTTAGGGTTGAAGCACATGGGATGGATCTGGAGCATACTTTCATAGCATAGAAATGTGAAACACTAGATGTACGTGATCCATATTAGGTGAAAGAGCTAGTCTGTATGAGACATTACCAACCCGATCCAAAATCTCAAAGGGTCCAATATACCTTGGTGACAACTTGGCTTTCTTTCCAAATCTCATCACTCCTTTCATAGGAGAGATCTTCAGAAATACATGGTCACCCACTGCAAACTGTATATCTTTTCTTTTTGGATCCACATAGCTTTTCTGCCTGCTGAAAGCAATCTTTATTCTTTCCTGAATAGTTCTCTCAGACTGTCCATCAGTCTGAGGATGAAATGTTGTGTTGAAATGCAATGTAGTACCCAATGCCTCCTAAAACTTCTGCCAAAACCTAGAGGTGAACTGAGTACCTTTATCAAATATAATCACTGATGATACACCATGCAGTCGTACAATTTTGTCCACATAAAGTTATGCGTACTGTGCAGCTATATAAGTTATCTTTACCTCTAAGAAGTGAGCTGACTTAGTCAATCTATCCACAATCACCCATACTGAATCATACCCTACAATCTTGGCAATCCTACCACAAAATCCATTGTTACTTGTTCCCATTTCCACTATGGTAGCTGAATTTTTTGAAGCAAACCTGAAGATTTCTGATGCTCAAATTTCACCTGTTGACAAGCTAAGCATTTGGAGACAAATCCTGCAACATCACCCTTCATGTTTAGCCACCAATAAAGTTCTTTCAAGTCATGATACATCTTTATTACCCCAGGATGAACTGTGTAAGGAGAGTAGTGAATTTCCTTCATAATATGTTCTTTGTACCCTTTAACATCTGGAACACACAATCACCCTTTACATTTTAACACATCTCCCTCAACAGAAAAGTCAGGAGCTTTACCATTTTGAACCAAGTCTCTGATCTTAACATACTGTGGATCTTCATTCTGGGAACTCTTTATCTCATCTATTAGCAATGATTTCACCTGGAATTGTGCTATCAATACTGTCTCTTGCCCCTGTGATTCCAAATCCAAAGTTAAAACCTTAGCCATTAACTCCCGCAATTCTTGTACCAAGGGTCTTTCTGAAGCAGACACATGTGATAAACTCCCCATTGACTTTCTACTAAGGGCATCTGCCACCACATTTGCTTTTCCAGGATGATACAAAATCTGATAGTCATAATCCTTCAGCAACTCCACCTATCTCCTTTGCCTCAAATTCAATTCTTTTTGCTGCAAGATGTATTGTAGACTCTAATGATCAGTGTAAATTTCACATCTCATCCTATACAAATAATTTTCCATATCTTTAGAGCAAAGACCACTACTGCCATTTCTAAATCATATGTGGGGTAATTCACTTCATATTTCTTCAACTGATGGGAAGCATAAGTAATTACCTTCCGGTCCTGCATCAAAACACTACCAAAACAAATTCTCAAAGCATCACAATATATAGCAAAACAGCCTACCTCAGAAGGAAGAGTTAACACTGGTGCAGTGGTTAAATAGGTTTTAAGAGTCTGGAAACTCTTTTCACATTCATCATTCCACTAAAATTTCACCTGTTTCCGAGTCAACTTCGTCATTGGTGCAGCTATTCTGGAAAAGTCTTTAACAAACCAGCGATAATACCTACCATACCAAGGAAACTCCGTATCTTAGTGACTGTAGCGGGACGTGGCAGCCTTTCCTATCTTCCTTTGGGCTCACCATGTTAATTCAAGAAGAATCAGCCCACTCCACTTTGGATTGAAGGGATTTTGACCCAACCAATAAAGCTTCAGAATTTTGGCTATCATTTGTATGCATAAGGATGTTAATCCATACAAGAAACAATTGTCATTTGTCATTCACATGCAAAACAAAAGGGGGTCATATTTTGGAAGCAAGAAATTCATATTTTGAAAAGAACAAATCAACTTTTAGCTTATCTTTTTCCTAATTTGGCAAAATAACTTTTTGGGTGGCTTAATGATGGGTTCCCTAGCCCAAGTCTCACAAACAAGCCCATAATAACAGCCCATAATACAAGAATTGATGGACCAAGTCCTCACCTTACTTTTGGGCTCAATTTGCCCACTCATGAAGTAGCAGCCCATAAAGTCTCTCCAAGCCCCTCATTCAAGTGAAGCCCTAAGGAAAGAAGATGAACTTTCTGATTTTTGAGGCATAAAGAAGAGCAAATTACATGTGGTGCCTTCTTACCCGTTTTGGCTAAGCAAGTGGAAAGTATGCCTTATTTTTGCCAAAACAAAAGCATCTCCTTTTTGTGGCTAATAAGCCTTTTTGTCTTTAGCCTTTTGGACTGTAATAGCCTCTATATAGGCATTGTTAGATGGAGAAAGGATTCAGACCTGAAAAGAGAAGCAAAGATATTATTTCCATTTCCTTTAATTGTTCTTTCTTTTATTGCTATTTCAATTTCTTAGTCCAACTTTAAATTCCTACATTTTCTATTATTGTTCTTTACTAATTCTGTCTTTTAATTACCTTGAATGTTATTTGTAGTCTATTGTTGTTACCTTAAGCCCTTTTACATGAATTTTACTTCATCTCCTTCATCTATCCCACATAAACCCTAAACTCCATTAAAACAGCTCAAAGTTTCTGCCCAAAAACTAACCTACTCCAAAACTCATTACAACACCTCCTTATACCTTAAAACACTTCCAAAATACCCCCCACCAAGTTTCATCAACGTTGGAACACCCTAGCTATGCCCTCTTTGCAAACAGCCCCCAAATGCCCTAAATTCAGAAAAGCTACTGCCTGAAATTGACCATCTATAAAACCAACCCAAATCCCTAAAGACCATCATCAAACCTCTTATTATGGTCCCAAAAGAAGGCCCCTAAAGTTTCATTCCATTTGGATTTCGTTTGATACTTGAAGTAGAAGGACCGAATCCAAGTACCTAAATAGGCAGATTTGGGGTTTTGCTTGAGAACTTGGCTTGAATTGTTTTTCCCTTGATTTTTAGAGGACTCTTGAGCAGGAAATCACCTCCATTGGGGCTGGGATACATCATTTGGTATCAGAGCTTAGGTTGTTGGAGTGAGCTCTTTTCCTTTGTCCAATCTGTTGTTTGTGTAGAAGTTGTTCACCATATCTTATGCATATGATCCTCATTCATAATACTATGGTAGTTGTTCATAAGAACAAAATGCTATTCCTACTTCAAGTGCATACTATGGTAATGCTTATCCAACTTCATCTTCTTGAGATGCATATGGCTCTTACTCAAGTCATGAAACTTATGATGCATATGGGACATCTTCAACTCACTATTATTCAAGCTATCAATCAACCAATGCTCATTATTCAAGTATGGCAGCCCCAAATTTTGATCAATGGGCAACATATCCCACACAAACTGAGTTTCATATTGTTCATGAGCATGAGTTTGCGAATTCACCTTATCATATGGTTGCTACCCCTCCTCAAACACAACATCCCACACCTTCAAAACAAGAATTTATAGAGTTTTTGGACTTACTGATGTATTCTCAAGCCCAAGTCCAAGTAATGAAAGCCCAAGCCCAAGTTCCACTCCACTTGGCTTGGCCCAAGTAAAAGCCCTAAGCCCAAACTCTCAATATTCAGCCCAAGCCCATACTATTTTGGAGCCTTTTATTC
>CANXYC011300399.1:0-11488 GCA_948193065.1 Aleurites moluccanus
ATTGTATATTGAGTGTGGGCTTTAGATAATACCAAGATTTAATATATATATATATATATATATATATATATATATATATATATATATATATATATATATATTGTTGATTATAATAGATGTTTGAGTTATTATATATAATTGAAATGTACGTTATATATATATATTGATTTTGGAGATGGATAATGATATTGAAATTGATTGGAGATCCAGAGGGATCATGATGTTTGAGATAAGAATGTTGATTATAGAAGTGCTATTTGTGTGTTTTGATTTCTTAGGCATAGTCCAATTTTAGAGGAGATGTTGTCGAAATTTCTTCAGCATTTTATGTTTATTTTGAATGATATTTGTTTAATGCATACCATATAGTTAGTTTATTGGGTTCTACGTGGTACTGGTCGCCTATGCATCATCCATACCCTAGGATAGTCACGACTTCCGAGATAGGTCCTGACAACCATCATTTCATGCCATAACAGTAATTATACTCCATAATATGTCATACATACATATTCATAAACTAACTATACCAGTATACAACCCATGGAGCATCTAACATATAAACATACAAAATACAATGTTTTCAATAATTACACTTTCATTCAAGTAGCAGAAATCCACAAAGGCATCAACAGATGGGATTCTACCTCCTACTCTGCACCTAGAAAAGGAAAACAATGAAAGTGTGAGTATATAAAATACTTAGTAAATCTAATATGCAACAAAACTTGGAACATCAATAGATGATAAACAGATGAATCAATAATATCAGTCCGCTCAAGATTGCCTGAATACTATATCAAATTATAGTAGATGACTGTAGAAGTAATAATCAGGTCAATGAAAAATATATCACATGGATAAGACAGATAAAGGGCCATGAAATATATATCACATGTATCCATCATATATCAATAAATATAAGATTGATCAGGTCTTATGACTAGGACTGTTAACCCTTCCCAGCTAGGGTATCATAATACAATATGCACATTGCCGACAGTATGTACCCACTACTCTGTCGGAGAGGTAGTTTTGTCAAATCACATTTAAGCTATAATAGGTATAGAACAAGTCAATAGATACCATTAAACAACAATGGTATCACCAAGTATCAATAACTCAATATCAATCAAATCAAGTTGCAATTTAAACAATGGATTAGCAATAATAAGTAGATATACAATAGCAATAGGCTTGGCAATTAACAATGGGATGGAACATAGGTTAGTCATACATGAATAAAAAGATGACACAATTGGCATATGTCAATGTCGCTGGTGACGATGCCATTCAAATAGTAGGTCTATGGATGAAACAAGTGATAGGCCTATGAAAAAATGAACTAGATATTTCATCAAGCACTTGCTGTGCAACAAAGAATGGACAAATTGACTAAGTTATGGTGCAACATTGACATTGCCCATATAATCAACAAATATCTCAAAACGTAGGCAACACAACAAATATCAATTTGCCAACATTAAACACAATTAAAAGGATCAAAATGGCATGGAGAATCAACGAAAAAACAAAGCAAAAATCAAGGCAATGAATAGTACTTTAGGTTCGGCCAAAATGGAGGTTTTATGGTAGGTTTCAAATCAATATTTTAACACATAAGGCATGTTATTTGATGCATATTAAACTCATCTAGCACTCTAAACAAGCCACTAAAATTAATTTGCCACCAAGTTCCTCAAAGTAGGCAAAAATGATAATCTTCCTCAATAAGATTTTCTACATCAAACCAATCATAACTAATCCATCCATTAGCTTTCAATTAACATATTTTAAGCTTAATTAATATAAACTAATACTAAATCAAAGATTCAAATCATACAACTTAGGTTTAGGGTTTCAAATTAGGGAAAAGTGACCAAATGTATCAATTGATGCAATTAATCACAAAACCCATCTAATTCATCATCTAATACTACTAAATCAAACATTAAACTAAACAAATCAACTTGTTACCTTGTGTGAGTGATCCACCTGAAATCCCTTTTCAATTTTTCCTTCATTTCCTTTGTGATTCAAGGTGAGAAATGGCTTGGAAATGGAAGAAACAATGTTGGATTCAAGTTTTCTTTAAGTTTTTCTAAGAAATTTGTATGAAATTTGGTGGGAGAATTGCTTAGGATTTTCGGCCAAAGCTTGATGAAAGAAGAGAAATGGTCAAAACTTTTTCTAAGTCATGTTTATATACTAAGTTAGAATAACAAATTACAAATAAGCTCTCAAACTATCCAATAATCATACTTTGACCCCAACTTTTTCTGTAATTTATTCTGACTATTCTGTTGAGAATTAGATTTCAAATTGGGAATTCAAGTAGCTTATTTTTATCTATATTTATTATAAAAATAGTTTCAGAGCCATTTTGAAACCCAAACAGTTGATTTCCCACTATACCTCTAAAGTTTCACTTATTTACGATTTTGCCATTACTTATTTTTTCAGTGTTCCTAAATATTTTTCACCTCTTTCTTTTCACCATAATTACACATATAATTATATGATTCTTTACCCCTTAGTCTGAATCAAAAATTTATATGTTGACTAGACAGCTATTTTTCGGGCTGTGTTATTAACATCGACATTTTCCAGGACAATATTACTAATGCATTCTAATTGTGTTTCAAAAATTATCTTTAGTTTTTTCGATGATCCCAAACCAATAACTGATTATATTATTGTTCAATTATGGTTGCAATTCCTAGGGTATTACATTATACCCCCTTCAAATAAATTTGTTATCGAATTTAAAATAAACACGTACCTCAATGTTGGAACAAGAATGGATATTTGTCCTTCATGTCCTGCTCACTCTCCCATGTACACTCCTCCATCGATTGATTCTTGCATAGCACTTTGACCATTAGAATCTTTTTATTTCGTAATTATCTGACTTGTCGATCAATAATCTTCATTGGTAGCTCCTTATAAAACAAGTCTTCATTAACCCCAATATCTTGTACTTTCAATACATGTGATGGATCTGGTACATACTTCTGCAATATAGAAATATGAAACACTAGATGAATGTGGCTCAAATTAGGTGGAAGAGCCAATATGTATGCCACATTGCCAATCTTCTCAAGTATTTCAAATGACCCTACAAATCTTGTTGACAACTTCCCTTTCTTTCCAAATCTCATAACACCTCTCATAGGTGAGATTTTAAGGAAAACGTGGTCACCAACTGCAAAGTGAACATCTTTCCACTTCAAATCAGCATAACTCTTCTGTCTGCTGAAGTGGTCTTCATTCGTTCTTTGATAATTGGTACCTTTTCCATTGTTTCCTCTATCAACTCTAGGACTTCTAACTGTTTTTCACCCGGTGCCACCTAACATACTGGAGATCTGCACTTCCTACCATATAGTACTTCGTGAGGAGCCATTCCAATAGAAGAATGGTAGTTGTTGTTGTCGGAGAACTCAATCAGTGGCAGATACTGATCCCAGTTACCTTTAAAATTCAAAACATATAACCGTAGCATATTCTCCAATGTCTGCACAGTCCTCTCTGACTGTCCATCGGTCTGTGGATGGAAAGTTGTACTAAACTGTAACTGAGTACCCATAGCCTCCCAGAATTTCTGCCAAAATCGAGAAGTAAATTGTTTACCTCTATCTGATATAATCATCAGTGGCACTCCATGAAGCCGTACAATCTTATCCACATATAACTGTGCATATTGAGTTGCTGAGTAGCTGGTCTTAACCTCGAGAAAATGAGCAGACTTTGTTAATCGATCCATAATAACCCATATGGAGTCATAACCCCGTGTAATCCTCGGTAAACCAACTACAAAATCCATAGTATTATGCTCTCATTTCCACTCTGGCAACTGTATCTCCTGAAGCAAACTAGACAGCTTCTGATGCTCAAAATTAACCTGCTGACAGGCTAAGCATGAAGAAACAAATTGAGCTACATCCCTCTTCATACTAGGCCACCAATAAACATCCTTCAGATCATGGTACATCTGGGTAATTCCTGGATGTACACTATATGAAGAATAATGAGCCTCTCTCATAATCTTATCCTGGAGTCCATCTATATCAGGTACACATAAACATTTCTCACATTTCAGCACATCATCCTCTACTGTAAACTATAATGCCTTGACATTCTGTACTTCTCCCTTTAGCTTCAGTAGATATGGATCTCTATCCTATGCCACCTTAATATCATCAATCAACAGTGGCTTAACCCGAAATTAGGCTATCAGAGCCTGGTTACGATCCTAGGATCCCAAATCCAACTCTATACCCATATCAGCTAACTCCTTCATCTCACGGATCAACGGTCTTTTAGAAATTGAGATGTGAGCTAGACTACCTATTGACTTCCGGCTGAATGCATCTGCTACTATATTAGCCTTACCCAGATGGTAGAGGATTTCACAATCATAATCCTTAAGCAGTTCAACCCATCTGTGCTGCTGGAGGTTCAAATCCTTTTGTTGAAGTATATAAATGCAAACTCTTATGATCAATATATATCTCACATTTATACTTATACAGATAGTGTCTCCAGATCTTCAATGCAAATACTATTGCTGTCATATCTAAATTATGTGTTGGATAGTTCACCTCATACTTCTTTAATTGCCGAGAAGCATAAGCAATCACTCTCCGATTCTGCATTAGAACACACCCCAATCCAATTAGGGAAGCATCACAGTACACTGTAAACCTCTCATCCTCTGATTGCAATGCTAATACTGGAGCACTCGTGAGGCAAGACTTCAAAGTCTAAAAACTTCTCTCACATTCATCTGTCCACTGATATCTCTCCTGTTTCTGAGTCAGCTTAGTCAATGGAGCAACAATTTTGGAAAAATCCTTTACAAACCTTTTGTAGTATCCTGCCATACCAAGGAAACTATGGGTCTACGAAACACTGGTAGGCTGAGACCAATTTACAACTGATTCAACCTTATGAGGATCTATTTTAATACCATCTTTACAAACCACATGCCCTAGAAAGCACACTTCAGTTAGCCAAAACTGACATTTAGACAACTTAACATACAATTGATGCTCTCGAAGTGTCTGCAGTACTATCCTCGGATGCTCTGAATACTCCTCCTCACTCCTGGAATAGATAAGAATGTCATCAATGAACACTATGACAAACTTATCCAAGAATAGCTTAAATACCCTGTTCATCAGATCCATAAATGCAGTCGATGCATTAGTCAACCCTAATAGTAATACCAGAAACTCATAATGTCTATACTGGGTCCTGAAAGCAGTCTTAGGTACATCCCCCTTCTTAATTCTCAATTAGTGATACGTAGATCTCAGATCAATCTTTAAGAAATGACTGTCACCCTAAAACTGATCAAACAGATCATCAGTCTGTGGCAATTGATATTTATTCTTCACTGTCACCTTATTCAGCTGCCTGTAATAAATACACATCCTTACAGAACCATCCTTCTTTTTCACAAATAGCACTGGAGCACCCCACAAAACACTGCTTGGTCTAATAAATCCTCTATCCAATAACTCCTACAATTGCACCTTTAACTCTTTCAATTCCGCTGGTGCCATTCTATATGGAGGAATGGATATCGGATCGATGTCTGAATACACCTCAATCTCAAACTCTATCTCCCTATCTGGGGGTAATCCTGACAATTTATCAAGGAAGACATCAGGAAACTCCTAGACTACTAGTATCTAATTAATCCCTGCTGAAGTCTTATGCACATCTATCACATGAGCCAGGTATGCTGAACAACCTTTCCCTATCATCCTTCTAGCCTGGATAGTAGAAACAAAACTGATTCCAGATTCACGTCGATCACCTTGGAATTCAAACTATGGTTGCCCCTCAGGCTGGAATTTAACCCTTTTCTTATAACAATAATTCATATCAAGTATCACATCAAGCTCTAACATATGCAGTTCTATCAAATCAGCAAGCAAAATATTATCATCAATCTCAATCACACAACCAGAGTAAAAATAATTCACTTATATACTCTGGTTATGTGATTGAAACACATATCACATGTATCCATCATGTATCAATAAACATAAGACTGATCAGGTCTTATGGCTAGGACTATTAACCCTTTCCAGCTAGGATATCATAATACAATGTGCATATTGCCGACAGTATATACCCACTATCCTGTAGGAGAGGCAGCTCTGTCAAATCACATTTAAGTTATAATAGGTATAGAACAAGTCAATAGATACCATTAAACAACAATGGTATCACCGAGTATCAATAACTCAATGTCAATCAAATCGAGTTGCAATTTAAACAATGGATTAGTAATAATAAGTAGATGTACAATAGCAATAGGTTTGGCAATTAACAATGGGTTGGAACATAGGTTGGTCATACATGAATAAAAAGATGGCACAATTGGCATGTCTATGTCGCTGGCGATGATGGCATTCAAATGGTAGGCCTATGGTGAAACAAGTGATAGGTCTATGACAAAAGGAACTAGACATTTCATCAAATACTTGGTATGCAACTAAGAATGGACAAATTGGCTAGGTTATGGTGCAACATTGACATATACAATCAACAAATAGCTCACAATGTAGGCAACACAACAAACATCAATTTGCCAACATTAAACACAATTAAAAGGATAAAAGTAGTATGGAGAATCAAAGGAAAAACAAAGCAAAAATCAAGGCAATGAATAGTACTTTAGGTTTGGCCAAAATGGAGGTTTCATTGTAGGTTTTCAATCAACATTTTAACACATAAGACATGTTATTTGATGCATATTAAACTCACCTAACACTCCAAACAAGCCACCAAAATTTATTTGCCACCAAGTTTCTCAAAGTAGGCAAAAATATCAATCTTCCTCAATGAGATTTTCCACATCAAACCAATCACAAATAATCCATCCATTCGCTTCCAATTAATATATTCTAAGCTTAATTAATATAAACTAACATTAAATAAAAAATTCAAATCATACAACTTAGGTTTAGGGTTTCAAATTGGAGAAAAGTGATCAAATGCATCAATTGATGCAATTAATCACAAAACTCATCCAATTCATCATCTAATACTCCTAAATCAAACATTAAACTAAACAAATCAACTTGTTACCTTGTGTGAATGATCCACCTAAAATCCCTTTTCGATTTTTCCTTGATTTTCTTTGTGATTCAAGGTGAGAAATGGCTTGGAAATGGAAGAAACAAGATTGGATTCAAGTTTTCTTTAAGTTTTTCTAAGAAATTTGTATAAAATTTGGTGGGAGAATTGCTTAGGATTTTTGGCCAAAGTTTGATGGAAGAAGAGAAATAGTCAAAATTTTCTTAAGGCATGCTTATATATTAAGTTAGAATGGCAAATTACAAATAAGCCCTCAAACTATCCAATAATCATACTTTGACTCCAACTTCTTCTGTAATTTATTCTGACTATTTTATTAAGAATTAGATTTCAAAGTGGAAATTTAAATAGCTTATTTTTATCTATACTTTATTATAAAAATAGTTTCAAAACTATTCTGAAACCCAAACAGTTGATTTCCCATTATACCCTTAAAGTTCCACTTATTTACGATTTTGCCATTATTTATTTTTTCAGTGTTCCTAAATATTTTCACCTCTTTCTTTTCACCATAATTACACATATAGTTATATGATTCTTTACCCCCTCGTCTGAATCAGAAATTCATTTATCGATTGGACTGCTTTTTCTGGGCAGTGTTATTAACACCGATATTTTCCGGGACAGTATCACTAATGCATTCTAACTGTATTTAAAAAATTATTTTTAGTTATTTCGATGATCCCAAACCAATAACTGATTATATTATTGTTCAATTATGATTGTAATTCCTAGGGTATTACAATAATTAAAAAGCGACTGTAAAAGTTATGGATTTGTTTGTCCTAAAATCATTTTACTCATAAGTTTTAGTTTTAGCTGAAATGGATATAGAATATGAAATTATAATCGTAAATTATAATTAATATATATATATATATAATGACAAAAATGAAAATATAGCTAAGGTAACTAGGAAAATAATTTAAGGTTTTTTTTTTTCTAATTTTTACATAAAATGAGAATTATTCCATATTTTATTATTACCTTTCGAAAAATATTATATCTATTATATACTCTGCACATATATTTAAAGAAATTCCATGTAAATCAGATTGTAAGTCCATAATGTTGTCTTCACATATGTTTTGATGATGCAAAAATTTAAAGTATTAATATCTAATCATTTTATAAGTTTTTGTCAAGAGTTTACTGGTACAAAGCAGATAACGTTTGTTCCCCAAAGAAATGCTCGTTACCATTAAGAAGTGAAGTAACAAATATTATAGCCTAAAGAATGCTCGTTACTAATCTGACATAAATAAAAAAAAAATGGCTACTTTATCTAAACAAGGGATTGAACCAAAAGAATGAGGAAGCTCGTTATCCATTAGTAATAAATATTACTGATCAAAGGAAAAATAGGCATTGTTCACATTAAAACCTTTTTCACGTTCATTACAGAGCTTTCACTAGCTTTACAAGTCAAGGAATGCTTATTACTCAACAAGTAACGAACGTTACTTATCGAGGATGAAAGTGAAGCTTTTGACATAAATGTTTTTCACGTTCATTTCCTAATCTTCACTAATGTTATAAGTCAAGTAATGAAAGTTACCTAATCAATAATGTACTTTACCTATTTGTTATTATACAAAATCTGAAATTTTTTTAGCTATTGCACATTATTCTAAGTGCGAAGATTAGTCATTTCGTACCAGAACTATCATATTTATGAGTCTGAAGATCAATCCTATATAAGAGTGAGGATTTGAAGTGAAAAACAAGGGAATTACATTGCAATCAAGTGAAATTCAAGCTCTAATATTTCTACTCCTTTATAATATATGTTTGTACACTTTGTTCATCATTTAAATTCTTTATGTTCAATCATCCAAAGCTATTACACTTCAATTCCATTCTTTCAAATAGCTTATATTTAGTTTTAAGAGACTTGTACAATCTCCAATTATTGTACTATTTGAGCATTTGGGTGAAATCTCACTAAATCTATTATAAAGGGTGAATCCTATATAAACTAAGAGTGTAAACTTTGGGCGCAGACTCCCTATATAGTAAAACCTCAAAATAAATGGATTTTGAGAGAAGTAAAAATAGGAGAGGTGTTGTGCATTAATTTAATTAGTATATTACACATATATTGAGATTACATTAGATTTTTTAAAACTCCTATTTACCCTCTAGGATTATTTTCATTTAGGAACAACATATGAGAAGAGGAAGCTCTAAGTTTGCTATAATAGATAATTAGAAGCATTTAATTTTAGAAAAATTTGATGTGCTAGGTTAGGACTTGGTAACGAAGATGATGAGGAAGCAAGAATAGTAGACAAAGTGATTTGAGTGGCTGTTTTAGTGGAGATGAGGAAGCAAGAATAGTAGACAAAGTGGATTGAATGGTTGTTTTAGTGGATATATTTATCAAGTAAGAATGAATGAATATAAGAAAAGAAAAATAAAATCAGTCAGAAGTAGAGAAATAATTTTTTTTTTGTTAGTTATAAAGGCTCTGATACCATGAAGAGTTTATTTACAAGGATAAGTTACTATTAAAAGTCCTATTTTCACATGTATTTTAAAGTTAATATTGTAGATAGCTATGATTTATTGTTTGTATAATCTATATATATATCACATGTTGTATAATGATAAGTGTGAGTGAAATCAACAATTATCACGGTATCAGAGCAGTGGTATTCATCACCACCTTTCTCTCTCTCTCTCTCTATTTTTTTTTATCATTACTGAATAACCTGAGTTTCCTTTGTCTTCGTTATTCCTTCTAGATCATTACAATTTCCTTATTCTCTGTTGTTTTCTTATTCCCTTCTTGTCATGGCCACTGTAACTACTTCTGCAATTACAACTGTCACTGCTCCTTCCCTCCCTTTTCCTAATTTAGCTTATCAAATATCCATCAAGCTTACTGTCTCTGGTTATTGCTTTTTCATAATTTTTTCCTTGTTTAGGATATCCTCACGAAACAGGTGTTATACCATGGCCAAAATAAAGTTGGTCTATACAACATGCTTTTTCAGCTACCTCAGTTCATAGGTTCTAATTTAGTTTGGGCTTTCCTGGCTCTTTTGTTTATCTGAAATGCTCGTCTTAGCTATGCTCATTTGCATTCTGTTTGTTCTGCTTTAGTTAATAATCAAATTAAATTTAATAATGATGTTACTTCATTTATTAATTTTTTATGTCTGTTCATATTGTAAGGTAGGAATACAAGTAAGATTACAACTTGTATGCTGATAAAAACTAGAGTAATTTACACTAGATCAGTGTTTTGAAAATTGGATCAGACCGATTGGTTCGGTTAAAAAAATTAAAAATCGATTGAAAGGTCGGTTCGGTCCACTCCTATTATATGTTCCTAAAAATCGAATCAAATTCTGTCGAATAACTGGTGATCCATTTGATCTGGATTGAATTTTTCGAATCGGACAAATGAGACTTTTATTTTTTTTTTTTTAATTTTTAATCAAAACGACGTTATTTTATTTTTGAAACTATTTATTATTATTTGATCAAAATAGTGCCATTTTGAAAGGTATAAAACGATACCATTTTGATTTTAGCGAAGAATCTGTCCCTCTTTCAGATTTTTTTAAATTATTATTATATTAGTTGTATAAATGAAATATATCATAATAATAAGTTAATAACAACACACATTATTATAAATAAAAATGAATTGTCATTTTATTTAATTAAATTTATATAAAATTAGATAAATTAAAATACTTAAATAATATAATTTTTTTAAAATAAAAGTGAATAGAAATAATAATAAAAAAATAAATTGAGCAAAAATATATAAATAATCATATATAAATTTATTTTATTTTATTATTTATTTTTTATTTATAAAAAATTTAATTTAAAAAAAAGAATTAATATTAAATTAATTAACATTAGCAGAATAATTTATATTTTTTCTATTATATATTAAATTTATTTACTTTTGATTTAATTTTAATTCAAGTGATTCGATTCCGATTAAAAATCTAATTCTCGGTTATTTTATCGATTATGGTATGAAAATATTGCATTAGATAATAACAAGGTAACAAAAATAAGATTGTCTTTGGCACAAACTATATTATCCTTATCACATTATACTTTAAGTTTAGGACATTTTCCGTAACTTAAAAATATTACTTACGTTAAAATAAGTAGACAGATCTAATTTTCAATTTTAGGAAGTATTTTTTTTATCATTAAAGCAAGTTATTAGCAATAAAAGTGAAAAATAAATTTTTTATAAAGATGTAGGACTAGAAATTAAGAATATATATATATATATATATATATATATATATATATATATATATATATATATATATATATATATATAGAAAATATCGATAGCAAAAATAACTAACCACCTATGGAGAGGAATAGAAGG
>CANXYC011300506.1:0-13520 GCA_948193065.1 Aleurites moluccanus
TGAGGATATTTTGATCATTTTAATTCCAATGAACAATAATCAAATGGGATGTTCATACTTACCTCTTACACAAAATTTCTTTTAATTTCTCCTTGGCAATTCTGCCACTTAATCCCTCAATCAATTCCGAAATTCTTCTCCTAAGAAATCCCCCAAATATACAAAAAAATTAGGGTTTCTCCAAATAATAATATTCCACATGATTTCTCATTAATTAACTATCTTAGAATCTCTATTCTTAATTTCCAACAACAATTCCATTTATTTCTTAAAGAAAACTGCATTAAATTTTCGGAGTTATTGTTCACAGCAGTCTAAACCTCTAAATTTCTCCCACATTAATTACCATTAATTGCTTTAGATCACTAGCAATAAATTCTATATACCCAGAATTAATTATCCTAACCCATAGATTTGAATAATTCCAAAGAAATAACTTAGGAAGAAAATTTACCTTATTTCCTCCAAACTGAGATTTCTGCAAAATACTGCTCAAATTGATGATTCTACCTTAATATAGACTAATCTAGAAGTCTATTGCATTAATCTAAGTATTAATGCCTTAGAATATAAAATGGAACAAATTTGAGAAAAAGACTGATTTTACGAAAGGAAGAAAGAAGGGAAAAATCGTGAAAACAATTCTGGACTGCTGGGGGTTAAATAGACCTCTGCCCAAAAACACTCTGGTCAGCTCGCCTCGCCAAGCCTGCCTCAGCAAAGCTACCTCGCCTAAGCCAGCTTGCCAAACTGCCCCGGCAAAACTCCCTTGCTCGCCAGCTCGCTTCGCATTCCTAGCTCGCACTTGCCAGCTCGCCAATCTTGATCTGACAATGCAGCCTTGCACATTCCAGTTCGCATATGCTACCTCGCGTATGCTATCTCGCCAGACTCTCCTCGCGAATCTTCCTCGCATATGCCACCTCGGCAATGCTTCTTCACCTCTTCTTTTTTTTTTTCACTTCGCCAAATCCTCTTCGCCTTTCCTCTTCGCCTTATTGCCACTTTGGCAACCTCACTTCGCCATCACGCCACTTCGCATTTCCAATTCGCAAAATGCCTCCTCACATTTTGCTGGCTCGCCATAACAAATTCTTCTAAGTTAAACTCTTGCCTGAACATCCCCCACTAAGTCAGCTCGCAAATAAGCTACAATTATCCAAACTTATTAATTCTTTTTGTCACTTACAATTAACATGTAGGAGCACAACATATCAAAATTTCAAATCAAAATAACCAACACACAGACCATAGTGACTCTCCAAAAGTCACCTAAACTCCTGCCTCAAAATTTTACTGAACAACCCTGATTCAAATCACTCTCCACTGAGATATACTTATCCAAAAATTTTGAAATTTTACAGTCATCATCTTAACATACAAAGGAACATTTTTCATGTTCACCACTTTAGCTTATTCTGCTTCAGACATTCCCAGTAATTCCAAATAGACACTACATCCCTGCAGAAATTCTCAACCAGACCAGCCTTGCTCAAATAGACACAACTCATCACATACACAGAATTTTATCAAACCAGTTTACAGAATTATAGGTAAGACATAAATTAATAACTTTCATGTTTTACACTTAATCAAATTATGTCTTTAAGAATATGAAATGATCATCACTGAATCCTGCATTATCCAAAACAAAATTTCTGAAATTCTCAATATTCTCATTTAAAATTTCAAATTCTCCAAACATACAAAAATCAATAAATACACTTCAAAATAGCAGATATTACAGAATGCCTCCTATAACTCAAGGCATATCTATAAGCTCGTAAAACTATAGAATAATACCATTTTTCCCATGACATAGTCTGATATTTAGGCTTAATAAGATCCTATAACAAAAAATGAGTATCACCCTCTCTCTCTATCTTTTTCTCTCTTTTTTGACCAACCAAGTAAATGGATCTCTCATTTGGGCACTTTTTACTCATCATAAATCTCTTTAATGGTGTCAATAGATTATAAAGTCTATTCTCATCACTAAAAAAAAATAAAGGAATTCTTTTTCTTAAACTACATCAAAGGTTATCCTTAGGAAAGCTATAGAAGCTAGTGGAGGAATATGCTTATCCTGAGCCTTAACTCTATGCCCTAACCTAAGTAGAGGTTGACCCCCAATTTACTCTTCCTAAGCCAATGTTGTACCAAGAACTGTAGTGGGATATGCTATCTTCACACAATGAATAGATCCTTATTTAGGTAACCTCCCATTCTTATGAGGTATCATTGGTTTGGCTTATGGCGACATCAAATTGATAAAATAAACATAAGATGTTTAATATATAATACAAATAACACATATAGACTATGCAAAAGGAAAGACTTACAATTGGTATAAAGGAATCCTATACTCTATGGTGTCATACTTCCTACTACTTAAGACTATTTATATTAGACTCAAAATTTTACTTTGATACTACTTTTTCATATCCCAACTTAAAGGCTATAACTATTTTGGGGCAAGGGTAAGTTTAAGACTACTAACATCCGTAGAACCATGGATTACGAACATAAATCAAAATCCATTATGGTAATGGTAGAACTTCAAAATCATAACCCATGGACCATAACATTTCTATCACCATAATTCCTATTCATAACTCATACTATATTATGAACCTGAATGGGAATCACTTAGGTATCCCACAATCTCTAAGGCATAAACATGGATCATAATAAACTATAAGTACCATACTTTTAGTTTAGTGAAAAAATACAAATCATCAACAATACATGAGATTCATAATTAATCTCCAAAATAATAAAATCCTCAAAGACCACCATAGAGCAACTAGACAATTATATACTTCAAGTTGTTTCCTCCTGAAAGAAGAATGGCAAGGAACCTAAGGAATCCACTAGATTTGTTGCTTGAAAAAAAATTAAACAATAAAGGGTGAGTAAACTCAATGGGTAGAGAACATACTACTATACTTTGAGGGCATATTATTTGCAGGATTATGTAATAACCCTAATTGAAATTTTAAAATAATTAAAGGTAGTTAGTTACAAGAAACGAGCGTCGATAGTTGATTTTTTTTCATAGATTTTAGAAGGTGCATTGCTTAGAATTAATTATAGTTAACCTAAGTTGGGTAGATTAGTAGCATGGGAAAAATAATTAGAGGATTAAATGGAATTAGAAAGAGTGTTAATTAATTAAATCAATTAAAAGACTTAAAAGGAAAACTTAGAAAACGTAAGTTTGAACACTCTTTAGTATTCGATTTTTAATAAATTCTAAAGCAATATTTTGTCCAATTTTTCTACACATACCTAAAATTTGATGAATAATGGATGAGATATAATTGAGTGAAATTGATAAAATTGATATGCTTAAATAGAGAAGTAAAAGAGATAGAAGAATAAGAAGAGGAAAATGACAATTTTATAAATTTTGAGAATTTAGTAAAAATTTGACCAAGAAATAAAATAATTAAAAATAAATAAATAAATAATGATGAAATGGGCTAGGTGGATGGCCAAGTGGAGGGATCTCTACCAAATTAATTTGTTTTATTTCATCCAAAATAATAAAGACACAATCAAGGCTAAATTAATTTTCTTTTCATTTTTTTGTTCAAATTTTCTTTTTCAACATTCTAATTGGTTATTAATTATTATAAATAAATAATTAGATAAAATTATCACCTTATTCTTCTTCCTCTTCCCTTGGCTGAAAATTCCTCTACAAAATTTTCTAAAATTTTGCTTCACCTCACTCACTCAAACCACGCTCCATCTTCATCAATTTTCATACCTCCATCTCCAAAACTCCTTTTCTTCATCAAATTTGTAGATAGTTAAAAGAAATTCTTCAAAGGGTTTCAAGAGGTAAAATCTGTAACTAGCTCTATAATTTGATTTAATGAGTTTTAATGTTATTTAGAGGTTTAATTAGTAAAAGAAAGTAAGATTAGAAGTAAATACTTGGAAATTCGGAATTTCCTGTGACTTGACAAAATATTGGGGCTGAGATTTTGTATCTCTAAATTTGGAATTAGAAGATTCTTAAAACATGAAAGTTGTAGCTATACATGTCTAGATTAATTGTATTTCAGGAAAGTTTGTTAAATTCCTACTGTGTTGAGAGATATAGATCACTGAGCAAGGTTGACCTGGATTAGGATTTGTGCTGAAAGACCCCACTGAATTTTATAATTTTGAGGATATTAAAGTCTGATTCAGGGGATACTCAAACATGAAAAATCCTCCCCTGTGTCTTAGCTAAGATTTCGTGAAAACATAACTGAATTTGAATAACTACATAATGAGTTACAAGTGAAACAGTAGATATTGCTCGCATAGAAATTGCAGGGTAGATTGTAGGATGCAGGACTGAATTTGAAATTCCACTATAAATTGTATAGAGTTTATAAAAATATTATTTTTGATATATTAGAGCTTGAGATGTCTAGTTTAATTATGAAAAAGAATTAGAGCAATTGGATAAGTATAGAGGGAGATATAACTGAGAGAACCAAGACTGTCAGTAGGATGAAAGTTGAAATTAAACCTAAGATTTGAGAATTTTAGGGAAATTGATTAATTAGAGTCATAATTAATGTAAGTTCTTATTAAATTGGCACTAAATTATATTTAACTGTATATATAACATCTAAAGGGGACGACAAAGAGGTTCATAATCACCTCTTTTGTCTTTGTTGAGTAAATAAGGAAGATAATTTTGGATTTTTGCTTATAGAGGTAAGTAATATACATACTATTTTGCTTGACATTGCCTTCAAATTAAAATATTGAAATTGCCATGAAATTTCATTGCTGGCCAAAAATACTAATTGTATGATCCATGATTAATTTCATGCCTTTTTATAATCCCAAGTAATTCCTTTTAAATGAATTTGCATGATTGGCCTAATGTTTCATATATTGAACCGTTGGAAGTGCTTAAGTTATTTTTGATACCTAATGATTAAGCATTATATGTATGTCATTAATAAAATGACATAAGTTTTAATGACATTGTGCACGGTGGTTTAATGATCCTAACTAGGAGGGGGTTAAGGTCCTAGCCATGCGATCTAATCAATTGTATGAGTAAATAGCATGCTACAGGATTGTAGCCTCTGCTTAAATGATCAATAATGATTATGTCATTTTATGATATGATATGCTATGAATTCTTAATGCCAGTATGGAACCGAACTCATATGTTAAATGACTTCAATTTTATGAATCTTTAACTGATTAATGATCCCATTATTATTGTACATTTTTTGCTATCATTATCCTCCTTGTGAGCAACTCCCTCACCTAGCCTCACAAGTAAGATAATATGTGTATTACTCATTGAGATTAAGTTCTCACATCTCGTGGTTTAATGTTTTCAGGTTCGTAGTAGATAGTGGTGGTTCTAGCCTATCTTCTCCATCCGAGCTTGGAACCCGCAGTATCTATGTAACTGCCTCTACTATGAAGAATTTGTTTTTTTTTTTTTTTGTTAATCTATAGTTGCTCCATGATTATGATGGTAACGTGGGATATGTATGATTACTGTGTTTACTACTCAATTAATATTAGTATGAAGTATCTGAATCTTAATTAAATGGATGCATAATTAATTTATAATGTTATGGTAGTTGAAGTAGGGAATTATAATATAAAAAATGAAAGTCGAGGGTATAAGGTGGAATTTTAGAAGTGTTGGTTTCCTTTCAAGTTATGTAAATTATAAATTATTTAAATAAGTCAATAACTTGGAATATTATATTTACAAAGGAAACTCTGGCGAATTTTTTTTATGAATATTGCATGAATAATTTATATGTCAATATTTTGTAAGTTATGATGGTTTCTGCTGGAATCGGTAACCTTAAGCTAACCCTTTCCCTAGGATCATCATATCCCGAAGTGGGGATATGACAAAGTTGGTATAAGAGCATAAATTAATTAAATAAAATATCTGTCATTAAAGATAAGTCAATCATGGAGCATAGGATTCTTCCTTATCGTTATTGGATATTATTTGTTATGTGTGCTATTCTGCATTTCCCTAAATTAATGATTTTATAGTTTTCTGTTTTTAGTGAATATGTCATCTAAACGATGTGGAGGGGAATTCAAACCTGTTAGGTGGGGACGACCTCGTCAAATTCGACAGGAAGAGGCAGTGCCCTCGAATATTGCTCATGATAGGGTGGAGGTTGTTGAGCCACCGCAGGCTAGAAAAAGAACAAATGAAAAGAGGTTGGCGAAATATGTGGAATTTCTTATTAGAGAAAATCAAGAACTGAGGAGGGGAATGGAAGAATTGAGAAAGGCCAGGCATTAGCCACCTCCAATAGTGATTCCACCACCAGTTCCTCAGGGTGGTTTGGTTCCTCGATAGGCAGCTAGAAGAGTGATTGATGATGGAGGATTTAAAGTGTTTACTTTTCTCAAGATGGATCTGCCAAAATTCAGAGGGGAACATAACGATGAACCTAGTGAATTTCTGGAAGAAGTTGAAAAGGTTATCAAAAGATTGCCCTGTTTTGATGCTAGGGCCATTGAATTGGTGGGTTTATTATTAAAGAGAAATGCTTGGTCATGGTTCGAGAAGCATGTTAAAGAACCATTGTACAATGATAATCCGTCTACCTGGGAACAATTTAAGCAGATGATGATGGATGAATTCTTAATTGAGAGAGAGAAAGAGAAAAGATTGATGCAATTTGATTAGTTAAAGCCAGGAAGCATGAGTATTACAAAATATGCTAAAGAATTTCTCAGATTGGCTAACTTTGCAAAGAGTGTGATTCCAAATGAAGCTGCAAAGATTATGAGATTCCGAAGAGGGTTACATGCACATCTGCAAAACATTTTGTTAGCTACAGAATATACCTCCTTGACCAAGTTGATAGATAAGGCAGTTCAGATGGAAGTAAAAAATAAAGAAGAAAAAGTTGAAAGGGAGCAGAAGAGGAAGGGTACCTTTAGAGGGCAAAGTAGAAGAAATAGAGGGGGTAGCATACGTTATTAGTCTAGACCCTCTGATATGGGTACTAGGCTAATTCAGAGAAAAGTTGAGAGTAGTAGTCAGAGTCAGAGCATGTCTGTGGCTGCTTTATCCGTCCCTCAGATGTCTTTTGGTACCTTCATATCAAAGAGGGCTAATCAGACTTTTCCTTCTTGCTCTCAGTGTGGCAAGCAACACCTGGGTCCCTACAGATTTATTACTGGAGCTTGTTTAAGATGTGGACAGCAGGGTCATTACATTAGAGATTGTCCACTTACTCGGGGGCAGCAGGCAGCACCCACAACATCTTAGCCTATGGTCCAACAGAGTCAGAATAATAATAGAGGCTCTAGAGGCAAATGCAAAGGCCAGAGTTCGGCTCATGGTGCACAACAATCAATAACTAGTACAGGTCAGGGTAGGGTGTTTGCTTTAAATCAGCAAGAAGCCCAGACTTCTAATACTATTGTGGTAGGTATGATTTTAATTCAGAATGTGCGAGTGAATATTTTATTTGACTCGAGGGCTACACACTTGTCTGTATCACTTGCATTTGCTGAAAAACTGGGTAAGGGTAGGAAAAAAATGAGTATACCATTAGAGATTTCTACACCTCTAGGTGAAACCATTGATGTAGAATACTTGTATGATTCATGCTCAGTTGAAATAGAGGGTAGAATACTCCCAGTAGATTTAATTGAACTGCCAGTTTTGGAAATTGATATGGTGTTAAGGATGGATTGGTTATCCACTCACTATGCTACAATTGATTGTCAGGGAAAAAGAGTGGAATTCAAACCTATGGGTCAAGAAAACTTCATATTTCAGGGTGATAGAGGTAGTGTGATGACAAGACTGATATCTACTATTGGTGCAAGACGACTTCTGAGGAAGGGATGTCAGGGATTCTTGGCCAGTGTGGTTGATACACGGGTCACCTCTAATAGAGTTGAACATATTCCTGTGGTAAATGAATTTCCTGATGTGTTTCCTGAGGATTTACCAGGAATGCCTCCTTATCGGGAAATAGAATTTGAGATTGAAGTATACCCTGGAACTAATCCAATATCCATTCCTCCTTACCGAATGGCTCCTACAGAATTGAAGGAGTTGAAAGTACTGCTGCAGGAATTGCTTGATAAAGGGTTTATAAGACCCAGCAGTTTACCATGGGGAGCTCTAAAGTCATTTGTGAAGAAGAAAGATGGGACTCTTCGAATGTGTATTGATTACAGACAATTAAATAATGCACCTATTAAGAATAAATATCCTTTACCCAAGATAGATGACTTATTGGATTAGTTACAAGGAGCTAGTCATTTCTCCAAAATTGATCTCAGATCGGGTTACCATCAATAGAAGATCAGAAAAGAAGATGTGCCAAAAATAGCTTTTAGAACCCGATATGATCATTATGAATTCCTAGTTCTGCCATTTGATCTTACTAATGCACCTCCAGCCTTCATGGATTTGATGAATATTCAAGCCTTTCTTGGATAAGTTTGTCATTGTCTTTATTGATGACATACTTGTATACTCTAGAAGTCAAAAAGTGCATGAAGAGCAATTGAGAATTGTACTGAAAATATTAAGGGAACATAAGTTGTATGCCAAGCTATCGAAGAGCGAATTTTGTCTAATTGAAGTATGTTTCTTGGGGCATGTCATTATTGAAGATGGCATAAAAGTATATCCGAAGAAAGTTGAAGCAGTAGCGGATTGGCCCCAACCCACCAATGTAACTGAAGTCATAAGTTTTCTTGGTATGGCAGGTTATTATCGAAGGTTTGTTAAAGATTTCTCTAAGATAGCCTTGCCATTGACCAAGTTAATAAGAAAGCAATTTAAATTTCAATGGGATGATTCTTATGAAGAAAGTTTTCAGAAGCTTAAAACATGTCTCACTACTACTCCAGTACTTGTTTTACCATCTGGATTTGGTGGATTTGCAGTATATTGTGATGATTCAAGGGTAGGACTTGGATGTGTGCTTGTGCAAAATGGGTTTATGCATCCAGACAATTGAAGAGGCATGAATTGAATTACTCCACTCATGATCTTGTGGGAGCGATAGTCTTTGCCTTGAAGATTTGGAGACATTATCTTTATGGTGAAAAATGTGAGATATTTACTGATCACAAAAGTCTCCAATACATTCTACAACAGAAAGACCTTAATCTGAGGCAGAGATGGTGTGTGGAGTCAATAAAGGATTATGATTGTTAAATCCTTTATCATCTCGGGAAGGCAAATGTGGTAGTTGATGCATTAAGTAGGAAGTTGATGGGAAGTCTATCACATATTGTTGTTCATCGAAGGTTTTTAATTAGGGAGATGAAAGAATTAATTGATATGGGAATTCATTAGAGATTTTTGAATCACAAGCTTTGTTTGCACAGTTTCAAGTGAGACCTAAATTGATTGATGAAATTAGAGTCTCACAGGATAGGGATCCATAGTTACTCAAGCTAAAGGAGGATGTGAAAGCTGGGAAGACTTCTGAGTTTCAATTAGATGATGGTGCATTGAAAATGGGGCAACAGTTGTGCGTGCTTGACATTGATGGACTCAGAGAGAAGATTTTGAAAGAGATTCATTTTGCACCTTACAGTGTTCATCCAAGGGCAACCAAAATGTATCATGATGTGAAGAGATGCTATTGGTGGTCGGGTATGAAGCAACAAATAGCCAAGTTTGTATCTACATGTCTATCTTATCAGCAAGTGAAATTCGAGTACCAGAAACCTTATGGGTTGCTTTAGGAGATAGAGTTGTCTGAATGGAAATGGGAGCAGATCACTATGGATTTTGTAGTTGAAATACCAAAAACATCACGGGGTTATGACTCTATATGAGTGATTGTGGATTGGCTTACGAAGTCAACTCATTTTCTTAAGGTTAAATCCACTTATTCAGTAGCTCAGTATGCTCAATTGTATGTGGATAAGATTATGAGATTGTATGGTGTACCAAAATCCATTATATCATATCGGGGAAATCAGTTCACATCCTAATTTTGGCAAAAGTTTCAAGAGGCTTTAGGTACACAGTGGAATTTTAGTACTGTTTTTCACCCTCAAACTGATGGGCAATCTGAAAGAATCATTCAATCACTGGAAGATATACTTCATTTATGTGTTCTTGACTTTGGAGGCAGTTGGGATCAATACCTACCTTTGGTGGAGTTTGCTTACAATAATAGCAATCATTCCACTATTGGTATGGCACCATATGAAGCATTGTATGGAAAAAAATGCAGATCTCTAATATGTTGGGTGGAACCTGGGGATAAACAGATCGAAAGCCCATATTTGATCAGAGTAAATATGGAGAAAGTGCAGATTATTAGAGAAAGAATGAAGATAGCTTTTAGTCGGCAAAAGAGTTATGCGAATCCTAAGTGAAGAGATGTGCAGTTAACTATCGGCGATCATCTATTCTTAAAGATTTTTCCAATGAAAGGTGTTATGCGGTTTGGCAAGAAGGAAAAAACTTTCACCAAGGTATTTAGGACCGTTTGAGATACTGGATAAAGTAGGGAATGTATCTTATCGCTTAGCTCTTCCACCAAGCTTAAGCCATGTTCATCCAGTATTTCATATCTAAATGCTCTGAAAGTACTTGTCTGATCCATCTCATGTGCTTCAGCCACAAATTATTGAAGTAGATGAGAATTTATCATATGAAGAAGTACCGATTAAGTTAATAGATTGACAAGTAAGAAAACTGAGAAAAAAAAAATTATATGGTGAAAGTGCAATGGAGAAATCACTGTGTTGAGGAATGCAAGTGGGAAAGTGAAGCCGATATATAACAAAAGTATCCACAGCTGTTTCAGCAATAAATTAGTAATTTAAAATTTGAGGATAAATTTTTCTGAAGGGGGTAGAATGTAATAACCCTAATTGAAAATTTAAAACGATTAAAGGTAGTTACAAGAAACGAGCGTCGGTAGTCGATTTTAGAAAGTGCATTGCTTAGAATTAATTATGGTTAACCTAAGTTGGGTAGATTAGTAGTATGGAAAAAATAATTAGAGGATTAAATTGAATTAGAAAGAGTGTTAATTAATTAAATCAATTAAAAGACTTAAAAGAAAAACTTAGAAAACCTAAGTTTGAACACCCTTCGGTATTCGATTTTTAATAAATTCTAAAGCAATCTTTTGTCCAATTTTTCTTTATATTCCTAAAATTTGATGAATAGTGGATGAGTTAAAAATATAATTGAGTAAAATTGATAAAATTTAAATGCTTAAATAGAGAAGTAAAAGAGATAGAAGAAGAAGAAGAAGAAAATGACAATTTTATAAAATTTGAGAATTTAGTCAAAATTTGACCAAGAAATAAAATAATTAAAAATAAATAAATAAATAATGATGAAATGGGCTAGGTGGATGTCCAAGTGGAGGGATCTCTACCAAATTAATTTGTTTTATTTCATTCAAAATAATAAAGACACAATCAAGGCTAAATTAATTTTCTTTTCATTTTTTTGTTCAAATTTTCTTTTCCTAAAATCTAATTGGTTATTAATTATTATAAATAAATAATTAGATAAAATTATCACCATCTTCTTCTTCCTCTTCCCTTGGCTGAAAATTCCTCCATAAAATTCTCTAAAATTTTACTTCACCTCACTCACTCAAACCACTCTCCATCTTCATCAATTTTCATACCTCCATCTCCAAAACTCCTTTTCTTCATCAAATTTGTAGATAGTTAAAAGAGATTCTTCAAAGGGTTTCAAGAGGTAAAATCTTTAACATCTTTATAATTTGATTTAATGAGTTTTAATGTTAATTTAGAGGTTAATTACACAAAGAAAGTAAGATTAAAAGTAAATACTTGGAAATTCGGAATTTCCTATGACTTGACAAAATATTGGGGCTGAGATTTTGTGTCTTTAAATTTGGAATTAGAAGATTCTTAAAACATGAAAGTTGTAGTTCTACATGTCTATATTAATTGTATTTAGGAAATTTTGTTAAATTCCTACTGTGTTGAGAGATATAGACCACTGAGTTAGGCTGACCCAAATTAGGATTTGTGCTGAAAGACCCCACTAAATTTTATAATTTTAAGGATATTAAAGTCTGGTTCAGGGGATACTCAAACATGAAAAATCTTCCCCTATGTCTTAGCTAAGATTTTGTGAAAACATAACTGAATTTGAATATCTATATAATGAGTTACAAGTGAAAAAGTAGATGTTACTCGCATAGAAATTACAAGGTAGATTATAGTATGCAGGATTGAATTTGAAATTCCACTATAAATTATATAGAGTTTATAAAAATATTATTTTTAGATATATTAGAGCCTGAGATGTCTAGTTTAATTAAGAAAAAGAATGGAGCAATTGGATAAGTATAAAGGAAGATATGACTGAGAGAACCAAAGCTGCTAGTAGGATGAAAGTTGAAATTAACCCTAAGATTTGAGAATTTTAGGGAAATTGATTAATTAGAGTTATAATTACTATAAGTTCTTATTAAATTGGCACTAAATTATATTTAATTGTATATGTAGCATCTAAAGGGGATGACAAAGAGGTTCATGATTACCTCTTTTGTCTTAGTTGAGTAAATAATGAAGATCAATTTTGGATTTTTGCTTATAGAGGTGAGTAATATACATACTATTTTACTTAACATTGCCTTCAAATTAAAATATTGAAATTGCCATGAAATTTCATTGTTGGCCAAAAATATCAATTGTATGATTCATGATTAATTTCATGCCCTTTTATAATCCCAAGTAATTCCTTTTAAATGAATTTGCATGATTGGCCTAATGTTTCATATATTGAACCGTTGGAAGTGCTTAAGTTATTTTTGATACCTAATGATTAAGCATTATATGCATGTCATTAATGAAATGACATAAGTTTTAATGACATTGTGCACGGTGGTTTAATGATCCTAGCTAGGAAGGGGTTAAAGTCCTAGCCATGCAATCTGATTAATTGTATGAGTAAATAGCATACTACCAGATTGTAGCCTCTGCTTAAATGATCAATAATGATTATGTCATTTTATGGTATGATATGAATTCTTAATGCCAGTATGGAACCAAACCCATATGTTCAATGACTTCAATTTTATGAATCTTTAACTGATTAATGATCCCATTATTATTGTACATTTTATGCAATGAAATTCTGCAACTTTTAAGCTTTTAAAAGATGACAATGGTGAAGTGGTGGTAAAAATCTATTCAAATATCTTAGGTTTGATCCAATGGTTTAGGTTTCATGATAACTTTGGTGAAACCTAGCCATCCAATCATCCATTTTTCTTACTGTAATGCTATTTGTCCATCCAAAGTCAACAATGGTGGCTAACACATACATTTGCCACACCTAATCAAAAACTAATGGCAAAAATCCAATACATCAAGCTTAGGATAACAAATTTGCAACCTACTGATCCAACCGTCCATTTTTCCATCATTTGATCAAATGGTTGGATTTAATCAAGCCTAAACTAATATCATAAGGTTGCATACATAGTATAATTCCATACTCAAAGGAAAAGACCATAATG
>CANXYC011301143.1:0-23038 GCA_948193065.1 Aleurites moluccanus
TTTTCTTTGAATCTAAGTATAGATTTGTGTTTAGAATAATGGAATTAACAAGTTTAAATCAAGAAATGAAAGAAAACAACTTGTTTTGTTGAAGATTCAAGGTGGCCAAAACCTAACAATGGAGGAAAGAGAAAGTTGAATGGTGAAATGGCTAAGAATGATGAAGGGGTGGGAAAAATCCAACTAAAAATCAATGGCATAATCCTATATATTTAGCTTATGGTAAAAATCATGAAACCTAGCTTATTAACCATTCAATTCTTGATCTTTTCATCCAATGGTTTGATTAGCCTAAAATGATACCATAGGCTTGCATGCACTAAATAAGTCCATAATCCAAAGGAAAAGACTAAACTACCCCTAATTCGAATTGGATCCCTATCCGAGCAGCTTTTCCCAGAATTACTTTCTACCGGCTTTAACTTTCCAATAATAATTCATTTGATCATTAAACCTCTATTTTCATGTCCTGATATTCTCTTTTATCATCAAATATGATGTTAATTTCCATAAAAATTCAAAAAGTGTGAAAATACCATTTTGCCCCCAGTTCATCAAAAACTCAATTTTTTTCCTGATTGCTTCCTAACAGCCTTTAAACCCCCTCTATACATACAAACACTTCATATAACATGCATATATATCAAATTCATGCATAAACACATAACAATTCACAACATTTAAGTCAAGGCAAAAATTTCCCTAAGCAACCCTTTATGGTTCAGGTTCTAGGTTTTAACTGAAGTATTACACTGAAGCTGATGTACTTTAAACTGAAGGGGCTCTCTATTTATAATAGAAAAGTGGGAGCTCTAAAAGATGGATTTCTTGATATGAGATTTAGGAAAAATTGGTTCGTCAACGAGCTGCCATGAGTAAGAAAGAGCATTGCCTCCGAAATGAAGGGACGGTGAAGCCAAAGAGGGATGAAGGTAGCTGGTGATAGATGTAAAGAACATCTAAGTGCCACCAGATGGAAAGGCAAGTATCGTTGAAAAACCTGGGCAATATCACCGCACTGAGAATTTTGGTGGTGGTAGCTGATGCAAGCCAAAAGTGGCTCCTAATTACCGCCCAAAAGAGGAAGAGTTGCCGCCAAATAGGGGGCAACGACACCACCCTTTTGGGCAGCACCTTTAGTTACCAAGCCTGCTTCAGGCTTCCAGGTCTATTTTTGCTTGTTTTTGTGACGCCTAATCTGAACATCGATCTGGTCCGCTCAAGGAATCGAAAGGCTCATTTGGGTGATTTCTTACTCACCAAAGACAACTTTTGCCTTATATTTACAAATTATTCTTTATTTTTAATTTTGAAAATTATTTTTAGAGTCGCCATTTTAATGTTTATGGGAAAAGTTAAGAGAAACCCAATTTAACCCCAATGAAAAAGGCACTAGACTTTTGAATCGGAACTAAGTTTGAGAATTAGGTTTTAGCTTTAAGTAACTCAAACTTGGCTTTAAACTTAGTTTATGATTTATAAAAAGATGCATTTTTATGAACAATTAAAGAATGACATTTATAAAATAGATGAATTGCATAATTTGAAACAATTATATTCCATAAATAAAATAAATAAATAAATTAAACTAATTATTATAATTAAAACTCAAAAAATAGGCGATATCAACTCTAACCCTTATGGGTTTTAGGTTGATCACAAATTCCCAAAAAATACATAAAGATAAAACAAAATAATAAGCAAAATAAATTGGAAAAAAATAATTTTTTATGATTTTTATATTTGAAGCTCTGAAATAGCTTGCCTGAGTATCTCTTTAAATGAGAATCAAAACCCATGTAGTTTTCTCTTCTTGTGAAGGGGGTTTGGTTTGATTAAGAAAAAATCTAATTTTACCTTTATATTTTTTTATCATGTTTTGATTCTTTGGTTGATACTTTACCAAATTAAAGAATAGTATAAGAAGGATTAACTTAAGATGCTTTAAATTAAAAAGATAAGTTTGAGGGTAGTGTACCTTACTTTGCAAAATGAGCAACAAACATCTTAGGATTTTTCCAGATCGAAGTTTCACTTTTTGCCTAAATTATTTTAATTTATAAATCCCAAGTTTAATTAATTATCCAATTTGTCCAAAATACTAAATTGACTAAAAAAGAGATCAATTTAGGGCTTCACGTGCCAAGGAAAATTTTTTATTCCTTTAATTCAAAGAAAATTAAAGAAATTGATTCAAAATCAAAGAGAAATAAACTGCTTATGTTAAAAGAATATGGACATAGGAGGGAGAAAGGAGAGTCAGTTAAGGAAAATTCGACTTAATTGTTCTGGTATAAATTGGAATGAGAAATGAGGCTCATATATATAGCTGGAGGCTAGGGGGTGGGAAAGCATGATTTTCCAATGTGGGATTTTGCCAAAAAATAAAGCTCTACCAAACTACATTAGCAGCATTGCCGTGAAGAGCTAGTAGCACCACCGTTTAGGGGTGGCGGCATCGCCGCCTTACCGGTGAGCTGCTGCCCGCTAGCTTGGGCGGCTCTCAGCTGGTTCTTATTTCGATTGGCTGTTTGGAGGGGGTTCGGACCTTGATTTATACCTATTAGTCTAGCATGATCCCGAGTTTACTTCGGGTACAAAAATACGTGTTCGCAGTTTTGTGATCATTTTGGCCCGTTTTCACTCTTGGATGTCCCGAAGGCTCTACAAGGGTTAGTGAAAGTCTATTTGCTTCATGGATGGCTTGACTCTTGCTCCAAAACCTACACAAGTATGATTATATGTAAAGAGGTGCAAAATCATGTGTTCACAACCATGCCCATTGCCGTTATCGAGCGTAAGACCAAGCTCAGCCTAAACCCGGACAACAACTCCACATCCCCATCGTTTAGCCTCATTCTGGACATTTTGCAAATTGTCATCAAATTCAAGCCACCAATAACCAATAAATTGCACTGCCAACCATGATGAAGCATCATTTACACCAGCATATCATGCTAACAACGACCTGAGCTCAGTCTTATCCTATTGCGCATCATCTCTGAATCTACTTGCCACTTCAATCATCTTCTCCATTGTCGATCCAAGTGAGTTCAATTTTCTGCACTTTTCTCGATTTCGATTGCCTTTTTTATACATTAATTTTCTCATTTTTTTCCTTCTTTCCAATTCATTTTTTCCTAATTTAATCTTTTTCCTTTTTCCTTTTTTTTCCGTTTACTTTTTATAATTTTTTAAATTTTAATTTTGAATATTTTTTGTTTCATAAAAATATGATTTTTAAATTTTAAATTTTTATTATTTAACAATATGAAGTGGATCTTACAATTTTCGCTCTATTAATATTAATTGATGGATAAGACCTAAATTAGAAATTTAAACCTTTAATTAGACTAAAACTTAATCAAAGCCCTAAGTTAAGCATTTAAAAAGGATTCACACTCAAAACTTAGAGACAAATGGATGCCTAGGTCCAGGTGGGTCTTGACCACCCAATAAAAAATAAATTTTATTAACTAAGTGAAAAATTTATCCTTGCCCACCCAAGGCCCAAAAAAAATCCCTTGTAAAAAAATCCCTTCTCTTTGTGTTCTCCTACCATCATTGTCCTGCCTCTTCAATTTCAGTTTCTCTCTCTTCTTTATCTGCTCAATCAGGTTTGTCAAATTGTTTTTTATTAATTTTATATATTTATGGATATGTTTTTCATAATTTCACACTTTTTGCTTTATCTAGTGATCCAAATAGTTTGCTGATATGAATTTGTATATGAGAATATATTGTTAGTTATTATTATTATTATTTTGGGAATTGGGAGTTTCAAGCATAGATCCCTTAGTGTGTATATAAAATTATTCACTTTCCCATTCAAAATTTACAAAAATTACAACTTGTTAATAAAAAGGATGTAATTCGGATGTCTATATTTCTTACAAGCTACAACTAAGTGTATTGATTATGGGTTAGTGATATTGCCTCATATTTTGATTTGATTGATTGATTGTTGTTGTTATTTTATATTTCATAAGCTAGCAAGTTGTACTCTTTCTGTTGCAATTCATCTTATTTGACTATTTCTCTTATTGTTGATCTCGTTGAGCTTTTGTCTTTCTGAAATATTCCAAAATTGTTATTAACCTTAGTTCTGAATCTAATAATTTAATAAAACAAGTTAAGTATCATCTGAATCATAGACAAATCTGATTTAGTCACTTCATATCATTTCCCATTATTATCATTTTGATATCAAATTATCCTAGTTTGTTATTGCTTTGTGCTATTATATTTAAATAAGTTTTCTTTCATTTTGGGAGATAGGATTTATTATTGCTATGACGTTTTCATTTAATTAGTAAAAACTGATATTGCTATGATTAAATAGTATATCTTATTTTTTAAAAATTAATGATATTTAAGATTGAGTATTCTTCCAAACTCAAAGACATCAATAATGATGCATTTTGCCTTATATGTTATCTCGTTTGTAGTAAAGGATTTCAAATTTGAAAAAGGGTTATAGATGAAAAACACATCATGTTTTTAAAGTAAGAAGGGAGCACTCTAATACCACCGCATAAATGTGCTTTACAAAAATGTCATTCCTTGATAGATTAACATCAACATACAAAAAAATCATTTTTTTTCTCAATAGAATGATTAATAAATTGCAAATAATTGGCTTCAATTAAAAGTCTCAATTTTGGTGTTCGATGGCTTGTATTCCAAGGGTGTGCTTTATGAGGAAATGATGAAAGTGTTGACTTGGTCAATCGTGGAAATTTTATAAAAGCGATAAAGAGATATGCATTTTTCAATAATGAGGTTAAAAAAGTTATTTAGGACAAAGCACCTCAAAATGCCACGTACACATCTTATGACATTCAAAAAAAATTTTATGGTGTCTCTCAAACCAAACAAAAAGAGAAATTTATAAAGAAAGTAGAGATGCAATGCTTTATAGTCTTATTGATAAGGCTCAAGATATTTCCAAGAAGGAGCAAATGACACTTGTTCTAAGATTCATTGTTAAAAAAAGTTTTGTGTGAGAAATTTTTTTTGGAGTTCTTCATGTTCTTGATATTTCAACACCAACATTAAAGGATGCAATTTATTCTCTTCTTTCATCCTATAATCTTATAGTTCAATCTATTTGAGGCCAAGGGTATGATAGAGCAGGCAATATGTGCAGTACATGGAATAAGTTACAAGCTTATTTTCAAGGATTCTCCTGCTGCTTATTACATACACTACATGACCCATTGCCTTCAGCTAATACTAGTTGCAGCATCTCATAAAGTGGTTTTTGTTCAACATTTTTTCACTGATTTGACTCTCATAGTCAACATTTCTAGTACTTATTGCAAACGCAATGATCAATTATGGGTTACTAAAGCTTTTGAAATTGAATATTTAATTTTTCAACGGTGATTTTGAAACTGGTAAAGGGTGAAATTAAATTGGCTCACTACAACGAGCTAGAGATACTCATTGGAGTTCTCACTTGTAATTCATCTCTAGCTTATTGAATGTATTCAACCCAATATGTAAGGTGCTTATTAATTTATCTCAATAAGCAAGTAGTTCTACTCAACATACTGAGGCAGTGAAAACTTACGAGTCATTAACATCTTTTCAATTTGTACTACTCTTAAATATTATGAAAGAGATCTTTGAAATTAATAATCTTTTTTTTTTCAAATGTTATAATACAAGTCTCAAGATATTATAAATATTATACATATTGTTTCATCCACTAAAGAACTTCTTCAAAAGCTAAGGGAAACTAGTTAGAATGCTTTATTTGATTAGGTCAAGTCATTTTGTGACCAAAGGAACATGGAAATCCCAAATTTGACTACTCAATATGTGAGATGAAAATCGTATAGTCGTGAACAATCTCAAATTACAATAAAGCATCATTATAGGGTTATTGCGACTATTGATTCTTAATTACAAGAGTTGAATCATCGATTCAATGAGAATATAATAGAGTTACTTGTGCTAGGTACTGCTTTGGATCCTAGAGATGGATGCACAACATTTAATATTGAGAAGATTTATAGACTTGTAAGTCAATTTTATCCTCAAAACTTTTTTTAGCATGAGCAAATAAATTTGAGATGGGAATTGAACCATTACATATTGATGTTCTTCAATGACATGAACTTAATAACTTATCCTCTTTTTTTGAATTATGTCAAGCCTTGATGAAAAATAAAAAGTCACTAATATATCCACTTGTTGATAGAATGGTTTGGCATGTGCTCACACTGAATGTTTCCACGGCAACAATTGAAAAAGCATTTTATGCGATGAATATTGCTAGAAATAGGCTTCACAAATGATGACTATTTTTCAAGTTATTTGATGGTGCACATCGAGAGAGAAATTGTTAGAACTTTATATTTTGATTCAACCATCAAATTTTTTTGAAAGAATGTCGGTCACAATTCTTTTAACAACTACTTTTCAATAACAGTTCAATTATTTATTTTGAGATCATGATTTTTCTTGAACTTGTACTCAGTGGCATATCCAAGACCTCAAGTCAGGGGTACCCATCTACATTATATTTTTAATATAAAAAATTAAAATTAAAATATATTAAAAAAATTAAATTGATATGATGTATAATCTAATTCTTGATCTAATTTTAATATAGGTATATGAATTCTAAAAAAATTGATAAATAGAAAACAAACAATCTAATTCTTGATCCAACCCTAGGTCCTCTCATATTGAAAATTTAAGAAAAAATCATTATCAAAATAGTAATATAAAAAATATGATAGATTACATAGGAAAAAATATGAATGAAAATCTAAATAATTTATAAAATCATTGCTTACGTATTATCAATTAGAAATGATTAATATTAGAGAAAGACTTGAGTTGATTTAGCAAAAAATTAAGTTTACAGAATTTAGGTGTAATTGAAAATGAAAGAAACAAGAATAAAAAAAGTAAAAGGAAATTTTAAAAAAGAAGATGGAGTAATGGACTATGAGTTGAGAGGAGCAGGAACAGAGACAAGCAAAGAAAAAATGATAATTGATGGTTAGATTGGTTGGATTTTATTTTATTTTTTTAATGATTACATAACTGTCAATGGTTGCAGGCTACCCATTAATATTTGTTTCTGAGTTTATGTAGTGGGCTTTCTTTAAATTTAAGTATCTTTAATTAGTGGGTTGTTTATTTATATTTGTTGGATTTAATTAATAGGTGTTATAGTATTAATTTTTTGGGTTTAAATGGAGCACTCAAATAAATTTAGGAGGGTCATAAATTGACATAATACAAATATATACATAATTTTTTTGGTCCAAGGTGTGCATTAAATTATATATGGCTCTACCACTATTTATACTTAATTAGTTGACAAGTTCACAAATATAACCATGTTGTTTTTGGCTCTACCACTATTTATACTTAATTAGTTGACAAGTTCACAAATATAACCATATTATTTTTCTCTATGATTCAGGTATTTATAGTCGATATTATCAAAGGCACTTGCTTCTTCTTTTTTAAGCAGAGAGTACTTACCTTTTATCTGACTTGATGGGATTTTATATCTTTTGCAAATTCAAAGATAGAGATTCTTTCTGAATCAAATTCTAGTTAAATGTTATTTTGAACTTGTTTTACAAGTTATAACACATTTTTATTGCATATAGTAAGAGTATTAAATTCAAGTTGTATTTACTTGTTTATATAATAGACATTCAATTAAATTTTTTGCTTAATTGTTAGTTTATTTTGTATTTATATGAAAAATTTTAATTCTCGATCCACTAAAAAAAAAATTTTTTTGTCTTCGTCCATGTCTAAATTGGACATTTTCCCTATTAATGTTTATTAGGGTATGTTTGGGGCAAAAAATTGGAATTGAAATTGAGATTTTTAATTCAAATTCCAATTCTCTAGAATTAGAATTATGTTGGAATTGTAATTCCAATGTTTGTTTCACATAAAGAATTGAAATTGAGTAAAAATTGGGGACAAAATAAGTGGTGGTAACAATAGTGGTAGATCATCATTGTTGGTGGCGGCGTTAGGAGTAGTGATGGATCGCCAGTGGTGGCAGCGACGGCGGTGGGTATAGCAGTAGACTATCGACGGTTACGGCAAAGTGGTGATGAACTGCTAATGGTGGCGGTGGTAGTGGCGGTGGTTGTAGACTGTCGACGGTGACGGTCCGATAATCCATATGAGGGAAATTATATACCGACCAATCTGAGTGCGCAGCGGAAACTCAACGAAAGGTGGAAACCATCATTCAAATTTTTCAACCGGATATTTAACACAAAATTAACATACAAAGACTCATAAAGGTAGACATGAGAAGAAGTAAAAATAAATTTTACCACATTAAACTGCAGAACACTTCTTTCTTCGCTCGGTCACCGGACGCCTCAAATTTGACGTCTCTAATCGGTCCACCGAAGTCGTTGGTTCGGATTTGATCTAATCCAAGTATAGTTGTTGAAACAATACTATTTTCTTAAGCCCTTTAGTTCTTGGCAAACACACGAGAATCAAAACAACAAGCTTGCAATGGAAAACTGTCACGACTCGTTTCCGGATCTCAACGGTCCTAGGGCTCGGCGAAAGAAAATGGTAGGCCAATTGGCATGCCAACATTACTGGCGACAATGAAATTCAATTGGTAAGCCTATGGAATGCAAACAATGGGCCAAAGACAAAATGAACTATGCATTTCATCAAATACATGGTGGGCATACAATGGCAAGCCAATAGGTTAGGTTAGGGTACAAAAATTGATTTGCACAATTCAACCAACAACAAGCTACATTGGCAATAACAACATAGGTATCAAAGAAACAATATTTAGCAACATCAAAAGGGATCAAATTGGCTATGGAAAACAAGGCAAAAACCAAGCAAAATCAAAGCATATGAATAGTGAATGGCATTCAGCCAACATTCCACTTTCATCATAGGTTTCCAATGTTCAATTTAAAGCATTTGGCATGTTATTAGATCCATAATAGACTTATATAAGTTTCCAAATAGCTTTGAAAAGCTCAATTCCACCGAATTCCTCCAATTGAACCAAATAGCAAACCAATCATCAATTAGTTACCTATTACCATCCAATTAACATATTCTAATATCAATTAATACTAACTAACACTAATTCAAATAGCTAAGTTACACGACTTCCATTAGGTTTAGAAATTTAGGGATTTCTATCAATTTGCATCAATTGATGCAATTAACCTTAAAACCCATCTAATTCAACCTTAGAATCATCTAAATAAGTAATAAAATCAAACAAATTAACTTGGTCACCTCAAATGGTGATATTGCCGAAATGAAGAAGCTCTCAAATCCTTGGTTTCCTTAGCTTTTTCCTACAAATTGATGATGGAGATAGATAGAACTAGGTGAATACTCAACTTTTCCATCAATTTCCTTAAGAAATTTGTGAAGAAAGAAGAAGAATGGAAGAAGAAATGGGGAAGGAAGGTTTCGGCCAACACAATGAAGAAGAAGAATATGATGAAAATATTTTAAGAGTCAAATAAATAGAAAAATCAATTTGGCAAATTACAAATAACTCCTCCAACTTTTATATATCACACTTTAGTCTAAAATCTTCTGTAATTTATTCTGTCAATTTTGTCAGGATTTGGATTCCAAAGTGGAGAGTCAATAAGATTATTTTTAATTTATACTTATTTATAAAAATGGTTCCAGAGTCATTTTGTAACTCCGACGGACCAATTTTCACTATTCACCTTAAACTTTCATTTATTTACGATTTTGTCATTGGTTACTTTTTCAGTGTTCCTAAATGATTTTTTCTTCTTTCTTTTTACCAAAATTACACATGCATTATGGTGATCTTTTACCCCCAAGTCAACTTCAGAAATTCTTCTGTTGACCGGACTACTAATTTTTCGGCAATGTTCTCGACATCACCGCTTTCCGGAAAAGTAACAAATTCGCTTTCTAACTGTGTCTCTAAAATTATTTCCCATCATTTCAAGACTTATGAACCATATACTGAGAACTAAATCATGCATGTGAGTTAGGAATTTATAAGATATTACACTCTAACTCAAGGAGACTTGAAGAAATCAGTTCGAAATCAAAGAAAATTGAACCACTGTTAATAAAAAATGTTGACTAGAGGGAGAAAGGAGAATCAACTAAGAAAAATTTGACTTAGTTGTTCTGATACTCAATGAGAGTCTGTGTTAGGTGTCTTTTGAGATGAATTTGAGCCTTTTATTTATAGGAAAATGTCTGAGGGAAAACCATACTAAAATCTAATGTGGGATTTTAGACTGAAGTTTGGCGACAGAGGGGCTTCAGCCTGGCGGCAATAAAAGGCTAGTTGGTGGCAGAGCCTTGCCTGGGTGGTGGCGTCGCCTAAGGCTGTTTGTGACACTGGTGGCGCCACCAGCTAGGCTTAGCCCTAGCCCAAGTGCCACCAAATTCATCTTGATGTCTATCTGGTTTGATTTGCAATGGTTTGACCTTTAGTTGACATCGACCAGCTTGGCACGGTCCGGTTTATCTATATATGGATTCAATTTTGATATCTGGTCGATTGCTAATCAGTCTGTCATGACCTAAGTCTGCTTAGGTGTAAAATCACATGTTCACATATACATGCACTTGAGTTTTGTGACAAGATGGCGTGTCACACCCACCATTTTATTCTAGCAAGAGTCATCTTTCTTAAGAATGAAGGTTTCGTTAAATTTCTTCGTTTGGTGAAGAGCCCAACAGAGAACTCCTCGTTTGCAATCAAAATTTCAGTAATTAAAAAATTATTAAAAATACTTATATGATATTATTTTTAAAAATTGAGAAAGTTATCAGACAAAAAAATTTATTCAGACACCAGTATAGTAGATTTTAAAAAATTAAAATGTCAATAGCCAAATTTTTTCATTTTTTTTAAACATGGATTCTCAATAATAATATATTTTGTTATAAAGAAAAAAAATTAAATAGTAATTTATCCTAATACTTTATTTAGTGTATTAATTATAAAGAGAAAATAAAAATAAAAATAAAAGAAATGAAGAGAAAATAAAAGAAAAGAATTATCATTTGTCAATGTTATTTGGATATTTTATTTGCATATGGAGAGAATTCAAATCCATTTGTAAGATATTTATCTTTCTAATCTCATTGAAAGAGAAGCAATGAGGAGAAAAAGAAGGATATTATCGTAACTTGAATTAAATAGTATATTTGGATCTATTTAAAATAGGTATGAAATCCGTTTTGAAATTTAAAAAATACTAAATGATTTTTTTAGTGTTTAGGTAATTAATCCGAAATACCGTTTTGAAACTTAAAATTATAAAAAATTTAAAACATGACAGCTTTTTTCAAAATAGGATTTTTAAAACTCTGTTTTTAAAACAGGGTTTGTACCCAAACAACCCAGAAACACTTTGCAGCTCATGGAGAGAGAATTTTTGCTTCTAAAGCTTAAATAAAAAAATCAAATTTTCTCTATTTTTTTTTTCTTTTTATTTATCTTATTAAGTAACTAAATAAAAAAAAAAAATCTTTAATTTATTTGTCAATTATCCTAGGAAGGAAAATAATAATTTATGGGAGAAGCGGGCGGACGAGAAAAGGTACAATGCCCGGTTAAATGCATTTCAAATTTCAAAACAGAGCAAACGGTCAGCTTTGTCCATTGCACAACCCAGATTGAATCAATATCTTCCTTTCCTTTTTAGCCTTAGTCAATTCAAATCATTCTTCTTTTTTATTTTTTTCCCTCTTTATTCTCCTCTTTTAAAGATTTTATTTAAACATATTTTTTTTCTCAAAGATCCAAAACAAACGAGTACTATAATGGAAGATGATAACCATAATCAATGGCATGACCCACTTCTCCTCACTGACGTTCCATGGCATTTGCAGGGCCACACCACCTCTAACTGTAATCACATTCCATCTTTTTTCTTCTTTCTGTATTTTCGTTTGTAATTTGCTTTCTAATTTCTCCAACTCCTCTCTCTATTTACAGACATCCCACACACTTGTTCAACTTCGACAATGGCGGATCCTGATACTGACCGTACGTATATCACTTTATTTTTTCTGGGTTTACTAATTTATTGTTTGTGCACTACTTTTCTTAGTTTATTTTCTTCTTCTTCTTCTTGTAGATGTTTCTTGGCAAATTACCAATCCCATTGATACACAAAAGCGTATCGACCCACTTGTCAATGATGAAGCCATTGATGGTATGATCTTTTTAATTTCTTCAATTTAGTAGATATATTCAAGAATTTTGATTCTATGCTCTCTGTCACAGGTCGTGCTATATTGGGTTTTTCCTTAAAATATCCTGATCTAGTTATTTGCGCTGGATCGCCGGAGTTACCCACAACCGCCTGTGAATTCTTGGAGACAAACAAGTATAAATCCTCTTTTGAGCTCTCTCTAGATAATGGTATCAAGACTACCCATAAATCATCATCTGTAAAATTTTCTCCGATTTACCAAACATTCAACAAGGAATTGTCTCCTGAATCTTCCTTGGAGCTCTTTCTACAACCAGAAAAGGAACATAAATTACTAAAAAAATCCCTTCCTGGTTTAAGCATCAATGCAGGATCCACTGATGTAGGTGTGGTTTTGAATGGCGAAAAGTTTCTGGAGGACACTTGTTTTGTAGGTGGTGATACTGTAAGGACTAATGCTACAATTGAAGATGGACAGGAAAATGGTCTTTCTCTGTACCAAACAGCTCGTTTTGGCAACTTCTCATATTGTTTTCCTGAATTGGAGCCAGGGAATTATGCTGTGACTCTGCATCTAGCAGAAATTGTTTTCACAGATGGACCTCCTGGAATGAGAGTGTTTGATGTTTTTCTGCAAAATAAAAGGGTGAGAGCTATCAAAATTAGACAAAACTTTAGAATAGAATTGAGTTAGTGGCTTAATCTTGTTCTGTTCATTGATGGATCATGTAGGCTGTTTCCTGCCTAGACATATATGCTCAAGTAGGTGCAAATAAGCCTCTGGTTATATCTCAACTTAAGACTTGTGTTCATGATGAGGAAGGCTTATCCATTATGTTTGAAGGTGTATTGGGAAGCCCAATTGTATGTGGGATTTCTATAACCAAAGATTCATGTGCTTGTAAGTTCAGTTTTCGTTTCTGTTCCCATTTCTTGATTTATGTTATGAGTTAACAAGCAAGCAAAGCTTTTTCAAAATTCAAATGGCAGCTGCTGGGCAAGCTCAATTGTTGAACCCAATGGGAATTTCTCAAGAGGCGAATGGAGATTACCACAATCTACTAAGACATGTTGAGTTTCAGGAAAGGGAACTAACAGAGATGAGGAGGGCATTTGAGGAGCTTAAGAGGGAAAACCAACTTAAGAATATGGAACGTCAAGATGCCTGCAAGTCTTTAATGGAGCTCCAGAATGAGCTTATGCGCAAGTCTATGCATGTTGGGTCCTTGGGTAAGGAAATTTTATTTCCAGATTTTTTTTTTTTAATTTTTTGTTATTTGAATGATTGTACCTCTTAAATAGTTGTCTGTTTGTAGCATTTGCCATTGAAGGACAAGTGAAAGAGAAGAGCAGGTGGTTCTCATCATTGAGGGACATGACTAGAAAGTTGAAGGTGCTAAAATTATGATTGAAGATGTACTCCTTTGATCAAATTGATATCGAATTGCTGTTCACAAAGTTTCATTTTCCAGCTTATGAAAATGGAGCACATTAAGCTTTCAGAAGAGGCATTGGCATATAAGAAGTCCCTTGCAGACATGGATGAGATGAGGTGTACTATCCTGTCCACAAGTAGGTTAACAATACCAAATTTTAATTATTAATATATTAATTAGTTGTTTCTTAATTAATAATTCGTGCTCTGATAGTGAGGCAACAACAAGATTTATATAAAGATCTCAAGATAAAATTTATACAAGGGTCCAAGGAGCGAAAGGAACTCTACAATAAGGTTTTAGAATTGAAAGGTAGCTATTTTTTTGCTGGGACATCTAGGATTTGTAAGATTAAAGAAGTTCTTAAAGAAGATTCACTGAATACGGATACTGAATTACTTGCAGGAAACATAAAGGTCTTCTGCAGATGTAGACCTCTAAATACTGAAGAACTTCCATTGGGAGCTTCAATGGCTGTTGATTTTGAATCTGCTAAAGATGGTGAGCTCACTGTAACTTCAAATGGGCTTCCCAGAAAAACCTTCAAGTTTGATGCTGTGTTTAGTCCTCAAGCAGAACAAGGTAATCACTAGTCACATTAGATTTTTCAGTAATACAAACTATTCTAGCAGATACATGTTCAATAACCTGCTTGTTTGTTTATTTAGCTGATGTTTTTGAAGACACTGCACCATTTGCAACCTCAGTTTTGGATGGGTACAATGTATGCATATTTGCTTATGGACAAACTGGAACTGGGAAAACTTTTACGATGGAAGGAACAGAAGAAGCTCGTGGAGTAAACTTTAGGATCCTTGAGGAGATATTCCGCATAATTAAGGAGCGCCATAAGCTATATGAGTATGATGTATCTATGAGTGTTCTAGAAGTTTATAATGAGCAAATACGAGATTTGCTAGGCTCAAACTTACAGCCAGGAGTGGCTACAAAGAGGTAAAAAAGTTGAAATTCTTGGTCATTTCTGTTTGTTATGGTCCCTATAACATTAGCCATTCTGCTATTTAAATACATAATGATGTCAATTATCAAGAAGTAGAAGAAGACAAATTACATATCTGTAAATGGCTCTATTTCTTTATTTTCTGTACTATAGGCTGGAAATAAGGCAAGTAGGTGAAGGACTACATCATGTTCCAGGGTTGGTAGAAGCATATGTAAACAACATAAGTGAGGCCTGGGAAGTTCTGCAAACTGGAAGTACTGCAAGGGCAGTTGGCTCAACCAATGCTAATGAGCACAGCAGCCGATCTCATTGGTATGTGAATCCAATGTGAATTTTTTATTACAAAGTTTGAGTAAAATTTGTTAACAAACTATACTTACAAGTTGTGGTTGTTTATTGAACCTTGATACGTACAGCCTCCATTGTGTGATGGTGAAAGGAAAGAATTTATTGAATGGGGAATGCACAAAGAGCAAGTTATGGTTGGTTGATCTAGCAGGAAGTGAGCGAGTAGCGAAGACAGAAGTCCAAGGAGAGCGACTTAAGGAAACTCAAAATATCAACAGATCCTTATCAGCACTTGGCGATGTCATATATGCTCTTGCAACTAAAAGCCCTCACATTCCATTCAGGCTAGTCTTTATTATTATTATTATTTTGAATATGATGCAAATCAACTAATACATGTTTGAAACTTTCATAACATGCGTCCTCACTTTTTAGGAATTCCAAGCTCACCCACCTGCTGCAAGATTCCCTAGGAGGAGATTCTAAGACACTTATGTTTGTACAGATAAGTCCCATTGAGAATGACCTGGGTGAGACCTTATGCTCATTGAATTTTGCAAGCAGAGTTAGAGGGATAGAGTTAGGTCCTGCAAAAAGGCAAATGGACACTACTGATCTTCTGAGATACAAACAGAAGGTACATTTCATTTTAAATATTAGAAACTTCTTTTTGTGTCTTGTAGCCAATGCTATCTTTCTATGAAGTTATGTTTATGAAAAAAAACTTGATTCTTCTTTTAAGGCTGAAAAATCAAAGCAAGATTTGAAAAGCAGAGATTTACAGATCAAGAAGATGGAGGAAACAATCCATGGATTGGACTTGAAGATAAAAGAAAAAGACCTTAGAAATAAGAACCTGCAAGAAAAGGTAACATATAGAAAACCTGTAGCCTATTTGGCATGAAAATATTTGATAAATTTATAGTCCTTTTGCGTTGTTTGTGCAGGTGAAGGAGCTGGAGTCACAACTGTTAATTGAAAGGAAGTTAGCCCGTCAACATGTGGATTCAAAGATTGCTGAGCAACAGCAAATGAAACAACAACAAGATGAGCAACATAGCGCACCACCGAGGCCACCTCTAGCAAATCGACTATTGGGAAGTAACAAGAATTTCAATGAACCTGCAAGTACTGCAATGATTAAAGAAAAGCTAAATTCGAATCAACTACTTGTGGAAAACAACAGCCAGAGACTTCCAACAGATGGCATTGACAAGTATGTTGATCCCCCAGAAAAGGAAAACGACCCTGAGATGGCTGAACAACCACGATTGCCAAAGAGGACTGGCAGAGCTTCAATTTGCACAACAGCACAAAGGTTGCCAATAGCTCCAGCGCCAAGGCGCACCTCACTGATTCCTCTTCCCAGTGTACCTGGTTTAACACAGCTCCCACTGCCATTACCAATGTCATTATGCCAGGATAATGTGAAAGAAGAGACAGGAGGGTCTGAAACTAACTGCTTGCTAGAGCAAACAAATTGCAACAGTCCCAAAGGAATAAAACATGGCAACAGAAAGCTAAGCAGCATATTGAGACGAAGCCTTCAAAAGAAAATTCAGATGAAATCCCCAGTGCAGCAACATCTGAGAAAAGGAGGCATAAATGTTGGGATGGAGAAAGTTAGGGTCTCTATTGGAAGTAGAGGGAGGATGGGGCATAGGGTATTGATAGCCAATGGTAGAAGAGTAGGAATGAAGGATATTCAGCAGAACAGGATTCAAAGGGAAAAGGAGAGAGGCTGGAATATTGGAACTGCAATCTAATTGTTGAACATGTATTGGCTAGCTTTTCTTCTTGCATGATTGAAGGAAAAAAAAATTATTTATTTTTTTTATATATATGATCCTAATTATCTGATTGAAAGCCGCTAAAAGATTTGTTGATGTACAGTAACAGTTTGTGCTTCTTGCAACAATTGAAATATTCTTTAGTATTCAATGAACAACTGTTGACAATCATGATAAGCCACTATTCAATTGGTCTCTAAAATCCAAACTTAAACTTTTCATCAACTAGATTTAATAATTAACACCACCTATTGTTATATTTATTATATATAAAAAACTTGTCTTAAACTTTCTAAAAATTAAGCATTGCAGTTCAAATAAAATAATAAAAGAAAAAAAAAAGAAAGAAATGAAATGAAACAAAATTGTTTAAAATCATGTTCTTTCAGTCTACGGCCATTTGGACGAGTGATTGGGAAAGCGATGGAGTTCGCCGTTATCTATTCAAAATTTAGTGGTTAATTATTTAAAATCTAGTACTTATACAAGTGTCTATGCCTTACTAAATCACATGAAAATTTTTTATACTTCTATTTTTTTTTTTTTTAAATTTTGAAATGATATAAATCTTTTTTTCAGAAAAGTTTGATTGCAAAAATTCTTAAATGTTAAATATTATTAGTAATAAATAGTTTATACTGAGGTTTTTATTTTTTTATTTTAAATTTTGGGAGGCGACCATCATTCGGTGAGGCATCCACCACTGGATGTAAGTGGCAAGCCAATAAGTTTCACAAGTTTGTTGCGTTCATGAGAGGTAATTTATTGTGGATTCATTTCAGGAAAGGTGTTCTTGAGCATATGGAAGACAAAATTACAAAGTAGAACTCAAGGGAAATTATGGTGTATCAATTACTTTTAATGTTATTTAAGTAATATGTTTACTTAGGAGTTCCTTTAATTAATTTATTATTTTTTTTTATATAGCAAGAATAAAATTTATTTAGGATAAAAACTTGTCATTTTTTTGTTATTATTTGCTGGTTAGCACTTGAACTTAACTTTATAAGTTAGTATCACTTATATAATTTGTTATCCTAATATCACAATACGTTTGGAGGGGTGAATAGAAGTTTAAAAATACTAATACAATTTTCAATCTCTATACAATATTAATGATTATTTAAATAAGTAAAACAATTTAAAGAGAAAGAGTGAGAAATTCTCTAGCCAAGTTATAATGGTTCGGAGCATAAAAGCTTTTCTTACATCCATTTCTCTTAATATTAAACTGATATTAAGATTTTACTACTCAATGGTTCTCCACCAAACCAATTACAAACTATTTATATGATATTTCACCCTTTACAGTAGATTTAAACGTGATTTCATCTAACTCTCAATTTTACAATTTTAGCAAAGATTAGAGGTTTGAAAGTCTCTCTAAGACTTAAACAAAGCTATTTAAAGTGTAAAAAATTAATTACAAATAGCTATATCTAGCAAAAGCTAGTATGAACACTAAGAATAAAAGTTTAAGAGCAAAGTGTTCAAGAATTTCAATAACAACAGAGTAAGAACTTGAGAGCTTTGTTTTGACTTTAATAAGCTTAACAAATGTAGTTCTAATTTCAAATTATTATCTATTTATAACCTTCAAGTCTTGACATTAAATTTGATTGTTTATGCTTCACTTAATACAAATCAACTTTAAAAATTGGTTACAACGACTATAAATTCAGGCAGATTTATTTGATATAATAACCCAACTATCAGTAACGGATGTTACATTAAGCTTGTAATAGTCTTGACCATTTGTATCGGGTTTCAAGCGGCTCTCTTGTGTTAATTAACAAAATTACTCTATTTTGGTGTAACGGCCTTAACAGGTCATAACGAACTTGAATTTTCTCTGTGTGGAAATTCCTAATTTTAATTCTTTTATGCATAACGGGCGTTTATACATCATAATGGCCGTTGCTTTCTGTATGGAAAGAAAGCTAAAAAAAGGATATGTTAAAGAGCACCAAATTACTCAATACATTATATATATGTTTAAGATATATATTCATCATCAAGACATATTAGATTTATCATCAAAACACCATCAAAGGGTCAACAATATCTCCCTTTTTAATGATAACAAAACCTATTCAATATCCACATATTTCAACATATAAAATTAAAATCTCCCCCTAAAGAAGTACAAGTATACTCAAGCTCCCTGTAACACTCTCTATCTATATTATATGTATTTTGAATTATTGATTGTATTTGAGTATTGTTTATGTATTTTCTTGTTTGTTTGTGTTGTTAAGTCTCGTTTTCTATTCACTCATATTCTGAGTTCTGTTAGTTAGTTGTATAAAGGTTGAGTAGTCTGTTTAGGACTGAATTGAATTTGTAAGGGTTTAATTGGATGGCTTGTGAACCTTGCTCCACATTTCTGAGAAATTGGTTTAACCACTGCTTCATTGAAACCTTGAAACACATTTTATCTGGCAAGTTGGAAGGCCTACGAGCGTAAAACCCTTTCTATGAGCTTGGAGGGAAGCCCACGACCTTAGAGCATTTTTGGCCTTTCCTCGACAGGCTTGAGAGGTTCTCCACTCCCTTATTTTTCTCCATGCATTTGCTTTTTTTTTTTTTTGGTCCCATGACCTAGAATGTGGGCCACGGTCTTAAATTCTTTTTGGAAAATGCCCCACTGGCTCGGATGGTTCTTACATGGTCTTGATTTCTTTTTGACCTCCACGACTTGTGTCCTTTCTATGGACTTGGTCCTTAATTATCTTATGCCCATGCCCTTGAACCATCCCCATGCCCTTGGATAGAAATCATTTTGCTTATATATTGTCACATCCCAAAATTGGAATATGACGGTCCTAGGATGCAGGAACTGCCAGAGGCGACCGACACTCGTAAAACCTAACTATAACACTTCAGTTAAAGCTTAGAACCTGAACCATAAAGGGTAAACTTAGGAGATTCTTCCTTTGTTTGAAAGTTGTGTGTTAATGCATGTTTATGCTTGAATTGAATGTATATGTATGTTTTAGGAAGTATTATACATGTAAAAGTAGTTTAAAGGTTGTTAGGAAGAAATCGAAAAAAATTGAATTTTTGGTGAACTGGGGGCAAAATGATCATTTCACACCCCTTCGAGTTTTATGGAAATTAACATGATATTTGAAGGTAGAAAAGAATATTAGGACATGAAAATGATGATATTATAATTATTTGAAAATTCGTTGGAGAATTAAACCCGGTAGAAGATAAGTCAGGGTAAAACTGCTCGGATAAGGATCAAATTTGAACTAAGGGTATTTTAGTTTTTTCCTTTGAGTTATGGACTTATATGGTGTATGCAAGCTTATAGTATCATTTTAGACTTACCTAAATCAAACCATTGGATGGAATGATGAAGAAATGGATGGTTGGATGGCTAGGTTTACCATTTTTATCATAAGCTTAATGTATTTGATCATGCCATTGATATTTATTTGATTTTTTCCACCTCCATCTTCTTCCTTAGCCATTTCCCATTCAAAATTTTCTATTTCCTCTTCATCCATGGTTCGGCCTATCCACCACTAAAGCTTGTTGTTTTCTTCCATTTTTTGATACAGACCAACTAATTCCACTATTTTAAACACAAATATAGCTTTAGATTCTAAGGAAAAACAAGAAAAAGCAAAGAATCAAAGGTTGGAAGTTTTTGAAGAACTTTTGGTAAGTAAGTTGTTTTACCATTTTTTTTGGTTTAATTAGGTTCTTAAGATGTTATTTAGTATCAAAAATGAGTTTTGGTTGGAAGAAAAATCAAAAGTTAGAATGAAACCCTAATAGGAAGAAATATGAATCAAAGTATGATTTTGATGGATGTTTTGGTTCAAATGAGTTGTATTTGATGTGTATGATATGAATTAGTGGTTAATTAATGGAAACAAATTCATTTGGAGGAACTTTTGTTTTGGCAGATTATGATGATGTGAAAATGATGATTTGTGTTTTGATGTTTAATAGGTTTAAAGGCTCGAATGATGTGTATCTGATGTGTTTAACATGAATTAGTGGTCATTTGATGGAAAAGAAATAATTTGGATGGAGTAGCATTTGGGCCGAAACTTGAGGTGCTTGAATGATGAACTGTACTTTGATGTTTAATAGGTTTATATGGATGAATGTTATGTAATTGCTGTATATTTATGTTATATGTTGGATTGGTGTTGAAAAATGGATGAATGGAATGATTTTCATTTAGGTGGAATCATATGGACTTTGCTAGTTTAATGTGTTAGGTTAATGCAATTGAGAAAGTAAGGTTTGAATAGAGTTTAATAGTGTAAATGATGTAAATGTATAAGTTCAAATATGGAAATGTTGATTGATATAAGTACTTGGAAACCATATTTGGAAATTGGTGTATGTTTGATATGATAAGATGAACTAAGTGTTTATAAGTTCTTAACTTGGCAATATAGTGATGAACATATGAAATGTGAATGAAATGTGGTGATAGAATTGCATTTGATGCATAAAGGAATGGAAATTGTCAATTATGTAATATAGGGTCTATTGTATATAGTATATGTGCTTATGTATGTTGATATGCTTTGATATGTGTTTTGATGTGGAATGTATTGAGTATAAGTCTTACCGGAGTAATTTAATTAATATAGGAGAGACTTCCCGAGCAAGGGCCGCTGACGGCGAGTCACGGGCCAATTAGGCCTATTGGGATAACTTTTGGAATTTTGTTTGAGGTGAGTCTATATATATGATTCATGAATTATTCATTCATAAGTTATGCATTTATACATATGAAATAATATCCTTGCTTAAAAACCATTAATGATCTACTTTTGGGCAGTTTTGCTAAAATGACCTAAAACAGAGCTGACGAAATGTTTGAAACAAACCTAAACTTTGATTCTATATAAAATTTATTCTGAAAGGATTTTTGATGTCAAATCAAGCCTAATTGCTTATTATATACATATATTTATCATTTGTATAAAGAAATTACCATGGAAATATTGATTTCAAGGAAAACCAGAAAGTGGCTGAAAAATAAGAAACGAACCCGTAATTTAGGGGTGTCAGCTGCGCTGGCGCAACTGGACCTCGTAGACCAAAATTTTCATATTGAGCCATATTGCTCCTTTGATCTTTATGATATTATTTAACACCATTATAGTCATATTTGAGACTTAATAATGATATATTCATACTATAAGAGACATTTGCATATAATATTATAACAGGACTACTTCGATGGTGTAGTGAGTAAATCCATCGGCTGTGTACACAGATATATATATATATATATATATATATATATATATATATATATATATATATATGTTCTCTGACCCTTTCTAGAGAGGGTGAAATTCTCTATGCCATTGTGTGATTGGATGGAAATATGAAAGAAGAGAAGTGAAGTAATAGTACAATATTATATTATGATATGTTACAGATAACTCATTCCTGTTATATTATATGCATTTTGGTTCATGATATGTATTTCACCATTCCATTATCAGTATTTATTATTTACAGATCATTAATGAATAGATGTGGCTTTTCATGAATAATATTACATATTCATATATTTAGATTCACTGAGTATAATTTTATACTCACCCCAAAGTTGTTTAATGTTTTCAGGACCTCAGTGAGGTAGATATCCATTGGCTACATTATCTTTAGCCTTGGATTTCAGATGCATGTATTGAGATTACTCCAGTGTATAGAAGTTCCTTGCTATTATGTTTATAGGACTTGGTTTGATTAGAAGTTTAAAGATGATGTTAATATAATCAAAGTGTTGACTAAAGTTGATATGAGAATATATATATATATATAATATGAGATGTGAATGTAAATTTTGAAGTGCTTATTGAGTTGTATTGATTAATGGAGGCTATAAGGGTATGTATGTTTATTTGGAAGTCTAAATCTTTATTTCTTGCGGAAATATTAAGTCAGAGTTATAGAGGAAACTCTGTCAGTTTTTCTGTAAGAGATTTTATGATGTTTTAGAAAAAAATTTTACTACCTAAAATGTATCATATGTTTAAGGAATGATTGTTAATAACATAATTAGTTTGTAATAGTAAAGTTAAGGCAAAAGCATGGGTTCTTCGAGGTACTGGTTGCTTTGGCATTTCCCATACCCTAAGATCATCATAGTCTAAAGTTAGGTTGTGACAAAGTTGGTATCAGAGCTAAAGGTCTAGTAAACCTGTAATGTTATATGTTAGTAATAAAGTATATACCAAGGAACATAGGAATTTGTGTATCATCTAATTTAGATGTTATCTTCATTGTTTTAAATTTTGCGAATTTGTAGTATGAATATTCCTTTATGTTATGTAAATTGTTGGGTTATTTAAATATATG